>CM055117.1:441532962-441568224 GCA_029206835.1 Rana muscosa
AGCATGTAGTCACTACTTTTTTTCCTTCATTGCAGGAGCTGTATATGACGTTCAGGTTCGCGCTTCGACTGCTTTCTCTGGATATTTTCCTGTAACCCTTGTGTTTGAATTCCTGAAAGGGAATGGTGAAACTGGAGATGGTTTTCTTATTGGAAGGTTTATATCTGCTGTGTCTACCAGTAAATTGGCAGAACATCTGGCTCCAACTTCCAAATATGTTCCTTATCAAAGAAATCTTCTTAAGAAAGTAGAGAGGATAGAGGTGGATGGCATACCACCAAATGGGTCAGTGCCTGATTGAACTTTTCTCATTCGCTGCTCTCTTTTATGTTCACTCTTTCTACTTTTTTTAATTACATATTGCTAAGTTATGAGTCATTTCTATGATATAGCTAATTAATTCTATGATCAACACTAGTCAATATACAGTAATGAGTAAAAATAACAAGTTTGGCCACATTGGGATGACACCTACATGCGTGCGGGAGATGCTGTTCACGGCACAGGGCTCTGAAGGAACAGCACGGGTATGCCGTTCCTTCAGAACGCATGCGCCAGTGCTGTCACCAGCAGCTTTACAAGTAAAGATCTTCTAAATGGTGCACATTTAGGAGATATTTGCGGTACCTATAAGTAAGCCTTATTATACCTTATTATACCTATAGGTAAAAATCATCCATGGGCATTTACTCCCACTTTAACCCTGTCTGTACTATGGGGGGCAGTGAAAAAAACTCAGCTCTGGACAGAACCACAGTATGAACGATCTGATGTTAGTACAGCGATCTCCCATGCTGATCTGTTGTGTTCTGACAGGGGGAAGCCCCCCCCCTCGCAAGAACTCTTCAATCAGCGCTCTCTGCCATTGGCTGAGAGTGATGATCATAACACGGTTGGCTGCTGGTTTTCCCAGCATGCTCGCACTGACAGAAGGTCGGACCGGCTCGCATTGACACTGTCGGACTGGCTGCCATACACACGGGCCGAATGTCAGCTAGTTTTTATTGAACCAGCCGATGTCGGCTGACATACGGCCCATGTGTATCGGGCTTCACTCTAACATTTTTCAGAACACCTTGCAATTAGTCATGAAACCTCCTAAAAGGTAAGAAATATAGATTATAAAAAATAATAAAAAAAATGTAGGCATGTTGTGTAAATGGGAACACGTAACAAACACATGTAGTGTGGTTTTCTTAACCACTTCAGCCCAGAGCCTCATTTTGAGTTTTGGTGTTTACAAGTTTAAAAGTTTTTTTTTTTTTTTTTTTTTTTTATTTTTTTTTTTTTTTCTAGCAAAAAAAAATAATTACTTGGAAACCCCCAAACATTATATACATATAATGGTGACAAACTTTTAACCTTTAAAAAATTCTACAGGTTGCATGTTTTGAGTTGGAGGGGGTCTAGGGCTAGAATTATTGCTCTCGCTCTAACTATCAGGGCGATGCCTCACATGTGTGGTTTGAACACCGTTTTCATATGCGGGTACTGCTCACGTATGCGTTCGCTTCTGCACGCTAACTCGGCGGGACGGGGTGCATTTAAACATTTTTTATATTTTTTTTTCCTTATTTTACCATTTTTATTTTTACACTGTTCTTTAAAAAAAAATTGTCACTTTTATTCCTATTGCAAGGAATGTAAACATCCCTTGTAGCGTTGAGCGGACACCTGGATGTACGGGTTCGGCCGAACTTCGGAAAAAAGTTCGGGTTCGGGACCGAACTTTACCCCGAACCCAAACCCCATTGAAGTCAATGGGGACCAGAACTTCTGAGGACTATTAGCGCTGTTTCCCGTGCTTAGAACTGTCCCTGCACAAAGTGTCATTTCTGAAGGGGGGAAAAAAAGTAATTTAAAATTCACTCGCGGATGAATTGAATGAATTGTCGGCTCCCGGCAATAAATAGAAAAGTCATTGTTAAAAAAAAAAAAAAAAAAAAAGCGTGGGGGTCCCCCCAAATTCAATAACCAGGCCCTTCAGGTCTGGAATGGATATTAAGGGGAACTCTGCCGCAAATTTAAAAAAAAAAATGCGTGCGGTTCCCCCAAATATCCATACCAGGCCCTTCAGATCTGGTATGGATTTTAAGGGGAACTCCACCCCAAATAAAAAAAAAGGCGTGGAGTACCCCCAAAAATCCAGACCAGACCCTTTATCCGAGCACGCAACCTAGCAGGCCGCAGGAAAAGGGGGGGGGACGAGAGCGCTCCCCCCTCCTGAACCGGACCAGGCCACATGCCCTCAACATGGGGAGGATGTCCCCATGTTGATGGGGACAAGGGCCTCATCCCCACAACCCTTGCCGGTGGTTGTGGGGGTCTGCGGGCGGGGGGCTTATCGAAACCTGGAAGACCCCTTTAACAAAGGAGACCCCAAGATCCTGGCCCCCCCTATGGGTAATGGGGTACATTGTACCCCCTACCATTTCACGAAGAAAGTGTCAAAAATGTTAAAAATGACAATAGCCGGTTTTTGAAAACTCCTCCTTTTTATTAATGTATTTATTTTTTCTCTTTTCTTCCATCTTCTTCTTTTCTCCATTCGGGTATCTTCATCTTCCTTCTTCCTTCGGTGTTCTCGTCCGCATCTTGCTCCGGCTTCTTCTTCCCTTCTTTCTTCGGCCGCTCCATTTGAATTGGAGGTTCCCGCTGTGTGACGCTTCAGTTCTTCAGTTCTCCTCTTGACCCCGCCCCCTCTGATGCACATAGATTTCACGGGGACATTCCCCGTGGTGTCAGAGGGGGGCGGGGCCACCGGGTGCCAGCGGACCCAGAGGAGAACTGAAGCGTCACACAGCGGGAACCTCCAATTCAAACGGAGCGGCCGAAGAAAGAAGGGAAGAAGAAGCCGGAGCAAGATGCGGACGAGAACACAGAAGGAAGATGAAGATGAAGATGAACAAGATGGAGGAAGAAACCCGAATGGAGAAAAGAAGAAGATGGAAGAAAGGAGAAGGCATTAATAAAGGAATTTTCAAAAACCGGCTATTGTAATTTTTAACATTTGTTACACTTTCTTCGTGAAATGGTAGGGGTACAATGTACCCCATTACCAATTCACATGGGGGGGGGCGGGATCTGGGGTCCCCTTAGGGGTCTTCCAAATTCCGATAAGCCCCCTGCCCGCAGCCCCTCACAACCACCGGGCAAGGGTTGTGGGGATGAGGCCCTTGTCCCCATCAACATGGGGACATCCTCCCCATGTTGAGGGCATGTGGCCTGGTACGGTTCAGGAGGGGGGGGCCCTCTCTCGTCCCCCCTCTTTTCCTGCAGCCTGCCAGGTTGCGTGCTCGGATAAAGGGCATGGTCTAGATTTTTGGGGGTACTCCATGCCATTTTAAAAAAAAATGGGGTGGAGTTCCCCTTAATATCCATTCCTGACCTGAAGGGCCTGGTAATTGAATTTTTGGGGGGGACCCCCACGCTTTTTTTATTTTTATTTTTTTAATCAATGACTTTTCTATGTATTGCCGGGAGCCGACAATTCATTAATAGCTGCGAGTGAATTTTAAATTACTTTTTTTTTTTTTCCTTCAGAAATGACACTTTGTGCAGGGACAGTTCTAAGCACGGGAAACATGCGCGACTTTACATGCATATTGCCGAACACCGGACCGGAACCTGAACACACAGTGACTTGTCCGGGACCCCAAAACCCAAAAGTTCGGCAT
This sequence comes from Rana muscosa, assembly GCA_029206835.1. Classification (NCBI taxonomy): domain Eukaryota; kingdom Metazoa; phylum Chordata; class Amphibia; order Anura; family Ranidae; genus Rana; species Rana muscosa. Next base: position 441,536,640 of record CM055117.1, read on the forward strand.
GGACCTGAACTTTACAGTTCGGGTCCGCTCAACCCTAATCCCTTGTAATAGGAAAAGCATGACAGGACCTCCTTTTACATATGTCTGGGGTCAAAAAGACTTTGCGACTTTGCGGGCGCCTAGGACAGGTAAGTGTCCTTTATTAAAAGTCAGCAGCTACAGTGATTGTAGCTGCTGACTTTAAAAAAATAAATAAAATCCCGGGTGGAACCCCGCTTTTAAGATCTATGGACGGAAGTGACATTTTTAAAGTCGCTTCCGCCCTGCAATAGTATGGAGATGGGTGGGGGCCATCTTCCACCTCACTCATCTTCATACCTAACAGAAGACAGGACATGATCGAGGAGGGGCTCCTCTCCCGCCGCCAATAAAACTGATCTGGCGGCGAAGCCGCTGCATAGACCACTTTTATCTGAAAGAGGACAGCCCGCTGAAGAAGAGGATACCGTGTTATGGTAGCTAGCTGCTACCATAACGATATTCCCCTTCATAGTACCGACTTATAGCGATGGCTGGCGGTCCGTAAGTGGTTAAAATTATATTTTAAATCCAAAGCAAAAATGTAAAATATTGCACTTTACCAATCGATTAGATGTGGTTCCTGTACTTGTTTTTATCTTTTTAGGCTTTTTCCCCCTCTGCTTTCACTTGATTTGCCCAGTAACACACCACCTGTATTAGAGTGCCTCCAATTTTGGATGAAGAAGCCCAAAGACCTTATTGGACAGCAGCATTGTCAGTTTGAGGGGAGGGTTCTGTTGGATGGACTAGCAGATTTATATACACTACGACAATGAACCCAAACATGCAGTTACAGCAACAGTTTTTGTTCCTCTTGGGATAAAGGTTTTACATAAATGAAAAAAGCTGATCACTCTAAGCACCCCGGTCGGTGTTTAAATGGTTTGTCACAACCCTCTAACTGCTACATCAGCAGGGCAGCTTGTTCTATTGAAAAACAGACTTGCTGGATCGATCACCAAGTGAAAATAACTGAAAGGATGCCTGAAAAAAACGTATGTAGCCACCACATTTAACAATTGGTACGCTGCAATATAGTGAATGTGTTTGCATTTTGGGTTTATTACCGCTTTTAAATTTGACTACAAAAGTGGAAATATACCTTAAAGTGGAGTTCCACCTGTAGCGGTACCCCCTGTAGGAGCTGCTGGTTTAGTTTTGGGTCTGCACGTTACCTTACTGTTCCAAATGTTCGGGGGTTCTCCTTGAAGAAATGTCTGCACCAACACAAAGTCTCTTTCAAGGGTTTCATTGAATAAACTTTCCAACAGAGGGGTAGAGGAATGGGGGAGGACTTGGGTATCTTACTTGTCGATCACGGAACTTTCCTAGGTCCAGAGGAGCAACCGTCTCCACGCTGGACTCAGAAACCACCAGATAGGCCCAATCTCACTGGTCTAGCAGCCGGCGCGAAGCTCGATCAAAGCTAGTCTCTGCCACAGACTTGGTATTGGAATTTATTCAATAGTCTCTGCCACAGACTCGTATAACCCCTTACTGGGTTAACTCCCTCAAAGAACACAGCTCTCAGTGCCAGGATCTCTCAGCCGCTCCGGCAGCACTGTGAGGTAGATTTTTAGGATCCGTGTACATCCTCCAATTGAGTCCTCAATTGCTCAGTCCCTTCCTTCAGGCAAGGCGACCCAGGATCGTCCCTGGATCAGCAGGCCCCAGTAACTCCTGGGCCTACATCTCAGTTGCAAGGCCTCGGGTCAACGTGGCCCCGAGGCGGGAACTGCCAACACATCCCCGAGGCCAGAAGGGCCCTCAGGTGAGGATCGAAGAACGAACCCCACACAATGGCGTCGGTCCCTTAAGTACCCTCTCCCAGCATGCACAGCGGGTTCACCACATCCCCTGGGCTGCTTCTGGGAAAGAGGTACCCAATATGTCCATACTGTTACCTTTCCAACCCTGACCAGCGGTGACAGCGATGCCCACCGCTTGGGGGGGGGGGGGGGGGGAAATCATGCAACCAGCTGAACTGAAACAGTGCCACAATTTGAATAAAATCTCTCTGGGCCTAACTAATGCCCAGACAACTATAATTTCACCATATAGCGCCCACTCATTGGGAGCAGGGCGCTACACACCCAAAAGTGGAACTTGCGCTTAAACCACTCCTCGCCCCCTTACATGCCACATTTTGCATGTAATTTTTTTTGGGGGGGGGGGGGTGGGGGAGTGGGACTTCCTGTCCCACTTCTTCCTTCTGCCCAGGGACCGCTTAGGCGACTCGTCATATCGCCTTTTGGCGGCCCCTCCCTGTAGGCGATCACCTGGGACACGTGACAGGTCCCAGGCAATGCCGCTCGCGCATGCGCAGTGAGTGCCCGGCCGTGAAGCCGATAGCTGTCACGGCCGGGTACCCACAGTTAGAATGGAGGCACCGGCGGAGAGGGGGGGGGGGGAGAGAAGCGAAGCTCCGGGCGGCTGCGTCGCTGGACAGTGGAACAGGTAAGTGTCTATTAAAAGCCAGCAGCTACACTTCTTCTTCTTTTTTTTCTTTCTCGTACATCACGGGACACAGAGCGACATAGTCATTACTAATGGGTTATATAGATACCGTCAGGTGCTGGCACTGGCAACTTCCAAAACCGGAAGTACCCTCCCCTATATAAGCCCCTCCCATCCGGGAGCACCTCAGTTTTTTGCCAGTGTCTAAGGTGTTGGCCAAGAAGAAACATGTGTTTTTCACTGAGCTTGCGTACAGGTTCTTTTGGGCCTCAGTAAGCTATTCCGGATCCGACCAAAAAAGCTTCATAGCTAAACGGTCGGTACCCGGGCCTTGCAGAGAAGAGCAAGGTTTTGCCTGTAATGCTTCTCTTAGGAGAGCTGGACCCTGGGATCCAGAGCTCTGGTCATACCCACGACCAAGATGTTTTCTGTGCAGGGTGCTATACAGGTCCAGGGGAGTGGAATCCTTGGGAACCCGGTCCCTGAAGGTTTGATTACAATGCCTGCCGTGATAGGTGAAGTTTGGGCTTTTGTGGACCAAACAAAGTCCTGCGGCGGGGAACAGGTAAGTGGGGGCCCCCAGGAACTTGGTTCTATTGGGGGACCCCCAAGCCTAATTTGTCTTTCTGTCTGTTACCTAATGGTATTCCCGCAAAATTCTGTGCATGCCTGTAACTACTAAAAAAATGTAGTAATTTTTAATGGTGGTCAAGAAAAAAAAAAAAAAAATTTTTTTATATATATATTTAATATATTAGACTGCGGTACCTGTGTTTGTCCACTAGAGGCCGCTGTGGAATGTTTTCTTGTCATGTGGACTAGCTTCTTCTCAGCAGAGCAAAGTCCAGGCAGATGGTGAGTTCTCTTATAGGAAACTGCTTCCTCTGCCATGTTGCAGTGCTTGTCCATCCCCCGGCCTGCGGCAAAGAGGGGCCCTGGCTCCTGTCCCTTGTTACCATATTTGAAATTAGCGCCGAAGGCGCACGTGCCCGCGCGCGTGCACGCGCCTCTATATATAGAGGTGAGCCGGGAAAGGGGGCGGAGCCTGGGGGATGACGCTCTGTGCGCGCCGCAGCGCTTCTGCGCATGTGCGGGCGTCCCAGCAGTTTTAAAAAAACACAATATTGTAGTGAGCTGGCTATGAAGTACAGAGACAGAGCTGGCAACATTTAAAGGCATACAGCAAGCGGTTGATACAGGCATCCCCTAGAAAGGCACATTAGTAGACACCAACTGTGATATAGCAGCAATTGTGCTAGACTATTCTCAGTAAAAGTGGTGTATTACGGCTGGAATACCTCAGCTTTAGGCTTAGGAATATGCCGTCCAGAAGCTCCGGAACTGAATCTTCCAGGAAGCGAAGGGGGTCTCATCGGGCTCGGAGGATCTTGGGCATACTCCTGCTGCACCAGTCTCCCCTGAAGTTCAGAGGTAAGTGACCGTAGAGACCCCGCAGGGGTACTTGGTACTGTGGCTGTCCTCAGTCACCTGCTCCTGTGTATGTAACTGAGGAGGTTTTTTCCTCAGCTCTGGGAGGATTGGAGAGAGATTGTCAACATTTATCGCTGCCTCCCTGTCAGGGAAAGCACGCCCGATCTCCGTCTCCTCCTTCAGAGTGCCTGTTAGCAGAGCAACAGTCCCATACAGGGATCGACCTGCCTGAAGGGGATCAGGATAAGGTTGATTCTGTTATAGAGGAATCAACAGTGGGGGAACCTTTTCTCAGCATCTCAAGCTGAAAGATTATGGGTTCAGTCTCTGACTAACATGGTCCGATCAGCATTTAAAAATGCACCTTGCGGAACCATCAACCACTACTGTATCCTCGTTGGGGTCGCTAGAAGCCCCCAGACTGTTTGTTCTTTTCCACTTCACCCTTTACTGAAAGGGCTCATTTACCAGGATTGGGAACGTCCTGAGAAAATATTTATTCCCCCAGGAGATTTCCGGTGGTCTATCCCATGGAGGATAAGTTCATCAAAAAAAAAAAAAAAAAAAGGAAGGTCCCTACAGTGGACGCAGCCATCTCTTGTATGTATAAATCACTGACATGTCCAGTGGATAATGTCCAAATGTTCAAGAACCCAATAAATAAAAGATTGGAGTCCTTATGAAAATCTGCTTGGTGATACAACCAGCAGTAGCAGCTATTGGGGTCTGCTAAGCAGTGAAGGATCAGTTGAAACAGGTCTTGAGGGACTTGACAGATCAGCAGGCTTTGCCCTAGCTGATCTACCTAGAGCCTTAGGCTTTGCGGTTGACGCCATAGAGGATTCAGTCCATCAGGCCTCCCGCCTTACGCTGTCTATAGTACATATGCGTAGGCTCCTATGGCTCAAAAACTGGTCTGCTGAAGCTCCCTGTAAAGAATGGCTGGTTAGCGTCCCATTTCATGGTGAACGCTTATTCAGGGAAAACCTGGACAAATATATCCAGAAAATTTCCAGCGGTAAAAATACGCTCTTGCCGGTTAAAAGCAGAGTTAGAGGTCCCTCTTTAAGAGGCCTGCTTCTCCAGTCCCTGGGGCATCGGCTGTGTAACAGTTCCGACGGCCTCCTCGGTCAAATCCCGGGGGTAAAAAACAGGGACAGTAGCAGGGTAATGAGAAACCCTGGGTCAGGGGAGGTACAAAACCTCCCCCAAAGTTAAATTCATTGAAGCCCCCACTCAGTCGGGTGGGGGGAGGACTCCAGTTGTTCGCAAGAGACCTGGCGGGACACGATCAAGACAGATAGGTGCTCTCCGCAGTAGGTTTGGGATACAGTTTGGAGTTAAAAGACTCTCCTCCTTCCCATTTTTGAGGTCAAATGTGCCAAGGGATCCCCGGAAGAGAGAGTCCCTCCTGTTGGCACTAGAACAACTATTGCTCCAAGGAGTAATTATGGAGGTTCCCCTGGAAGAATGAGGGTTCGGGTTTTACTCAAACCTCTTTACAGTCCCGAAGCAAACGCGGACGGGAGGCCCATATTAATTCTAAAAGGGCTATACAAATTCCTGTATATCAGGTCTTTCCGATGGAGTCGATCCGATCGGTGGCCACTGCCCTACAAGGGGAGGATTGGTTAGCCACGATCGACATCAAAGATGCTTATTTGCACATTCCCATCTTTCCAGTCCACCAAAAATTTCTACGCTTTGCAGTAGAAGGGCGCCATTTTCAGTTCAGAGCCTTACCCTTCGGTTTGGCCACAGCACCACGAGTGTTTACAAAAATTCTGGCCCTTTATTGGCCAATCTAAGAACACAAGGTGTAATGATAATGGCATATCTGGATGACTTGTTGCTGATAGACCACTCAGTGAAAAAACTAGACGTGGTCGTTCACAAGACGATCAAGTATCTGGAATCTCACGGTTGGATTATCAACCGAGACAAGTCAGCCCTAAAAACCAGTCAAAAGTCTGGAATACTTGGGGCTAAGGTTGGATTCAGGCCAGAGAAAAATATTCTTGCCTCGAGGAAAGGTGTTGTCTTTGAAAGATTTGATCCACTTAGTGGGTACAAAAAAGACAGCCGTCCATACGCCTGTATATGAGGCTGCTGGGAAAAATGGTGGCATCATTCGAAGCAGTACCCTACGGTCAATTCCATTCAAGGAATTTGCAAGGGGCCATACTGTCAGCCTGGAACAAAAAAATTCAGGCCCTAGACTTACAATGTCCTTGTCCCCTTCCGTTCGCAAGAGCCTCCGTTGGTGGTTGGTTCCCCAGAATCTGGAAAAAAGGAAATCCTTCAGTCCGATTTCTTGGAAGGTGGTCACTACAGATGCCAGCCTTATAGGCTGGGGAGCAGTACTGGAGCAATAGTCTCTCCAGGGCAAGAAAAGGCCCTGCCATCAATCTCTTAGAGATACGAGCAGCCCGGTATGCCCTAGTAGCATGGACATCCAAACTCCAAGGGTCCCCTGTCAGAATTCAATCAGACAATGCCACAGCAGTGGCATATATCAATCATCAGGGGGGCACCAGGAGTCGTGCAGCCCAGAGGGAAGTAAATTACATCCTGAAATGGGCAGAAAAAATATGTCCCAGCCATATCTGCGGTATTCATTCCAGGAGTGGAGAATTGGAAGGCGGACTTTCTAAGTCGCCAGCAATTAGGCCCAGAGGAAGGGTCCCTTCACCCCGAGGTTTTCTGGACAATATGTCAGCGGTGGGGAACATCGGATGTAGATCTTCTAGCATCCAGATTCAACGCAAAGGGGGACAGGTTTGTCTCTCGGACAAGGGATCCCCTAGCTTGCGGCTCGGATGCCCTAGTGTTCCCTTGGGATCAGTTCAAGCTGATATATGCATTCACACCGCCACAATGGTTACCTCGATTACTCCGCAGAATCAGGGTAGAAAAGAAACCAGTGATTCTGGTGGCTCCAGCGTGGCCCCGAAGAGCGTGGTACGTGGAGATTGTAAAATGTCAGTGGGGAGTCCTTGGACTCTCCCACATCGTCCGGACCTGCTTTCGCAAGGACCGATATACCACCCTTCCTTACCAGCCCTAGGTTTGACGGCCTGGCTATTGAAGCCCACATTCTAAAAAAGAGAGGGCTCTCTAATTCTGTGGTATCTACCATGATCAATGCCAGGAAGCCGGTATCCAGGCAGATCTACTATAGAATCTGGAAGGCGTACATCGCCTGGTGTGAAGCCAAGAAATGGCATCCACGTAAGTACGTAATAGGTAGGAGTCTGGACTCCCTACAATGGGCTGTAGATAGGAAGCTTGCCTTGAGTACTATCAAGGGTCAGATTTCGGCCTTGTCAATATTTTTTCAAAGGCCCTTGGCTTCGCATTCACTAGTCAAAGCCTTTATACAAGGAGTGATGCGTATTAGTCCTCCGGTTAATATTCCCATATGTCCATGGGATCTAAACTTGGTTCTGTCGGTTCTACAGAAACAACCATTTGAACCATTACAGCATATTTCTTTGGTTCTTCTCACCAGGAAATTGATTTTTCTAGTAGCCATTTGTTCGGCTAAAAGAGTGTCGGAATTAGCAGCTATGTCCTGTAGGGAGCCATATCTGGTTATCCATAAGGACAGGAGTAGTGTTACGTCCTCATCCAGCCTTTCTTCCTAAGGTGGTATCGAGGTTTCATTTGAACCAAGATGTGGTTCTTCCTTCTTTTTTCCCCAAACCTACTTCGGTAGAGGAAAAGTTATTGCATTCTTTGGATGTAGTAAGAGCAGTTAAAGCTTATCTAAAAGCCACTGCTCAGATTCGCAGAACGGATACTTTGTTTATTCTGCCGGAAGGCCCCAGAAAGGGTCAGGCAGCGTCAAAATCTACTTTAGCCAAGTGGATTCGACAGGTCATTATGCAAGCTTATGGCTTGAGAAGGAGACCGCCTCCGTTCAAAGTTAGAGCGCACTCCACGAGAGCAGTTGGAACTTCATGGGCAGTGCATCACCAGGCCTCCCTGGCTCAAATCTGTAAGGCCGCAACATGGTCTTCGGTACACACATTTACTAGGTCCTACCAGGTGGACGTTAGAAGTCAGGAGGATGTCGCCTTTGGGCGCAGTGTGTTGCAGGCCGCAAAAGATCCTCATGTCTGACAGCGCTCAGCTTATATATGGTGTATCCCCCCCCTCATTTGGCATTGCTTTAGGACATCCCATTAGTAATGACTATGTCGCTCTGTGTCCCGTGATGTACGAGAAAGAAAATAGGATTTTTATAACAGCTTACCTGTAAAATCCTTTTCTTGGAGTACATCACGGGACACAGAGCTCCCGCCCCTCTTTAGGGACACTTATTGCTTTGCTACAAAACTGAGGTGCTCCCGGATGGGAGGGGCTTATATAGGGGAGGGTACTTCCGGTTTTGGAAGTTGCCAGTGCCAGCACCTGACGGTATCTATATAACCCATTAGTAATGACTATGTCGCTCTGTGTCCCGTGATGTACTCCAAGAAAAGGATTTTACAGGTAAGCTGTTATAAAAATCCTATTTTTTTTTTTTTTTTTGTGTAGCTGCTGACTTTTAATAAACATATAAAAAAGGCTGGAACTCTTTAAGGGTAAAGTAAAAGTTTGACCAGTAAATCTAAAACTAATCTAAATCCAAAACTTTAACTTTTTTTGTTAAGCAACTTACAACAATGTAATTTTTTGTTTTTTATGTTTCTAATGCCACCATATTATAAGGTGCTTTACGGTTTCTCCCTTTTTGCAGGAGCTTATACTCTCTGGTCCCTACAACACTTCTACAGTGACATACAATTTCGCTCAATAAATAATTTGTTTAAACACAAGATAACTTACTAGTATGTTTTGGGCCGTAGGAGGAACCCAGGGCACATCCACACAGGTGTGGAAACCACATTCAATCCAACTGGTGTCCCTAGTGCAAAACAAGAGTGGTTAACACTTGCTCACTATGCTATCAGTATTGACGTTCTGCAAATGGATCCATACTTACCGTACCTTGAAAAAGTATTCATACCCCTTGAAATGTTCCACATTTTGTCATGTTACAACCAAAAACGTAAATGTATTTTATTGGGATTTTATATGATGGACCAACACAGAGTGGTACATAATTGTGAAGTGGAAGGAAAATTTTTATTTTTTTTTTTTTTTTACAAATCTCTAAAGTGTGGTGTGCATTTATATTCAGCCTCAGTGTAAATACAGCTGTTCTGTGAAGCCCTCAGAGGTTTATAAGAGAACCTTGGTGAACAAACCGCATCATGAAGGCACAGGAACACGCCAGGCAGGTCAGGCATAAAGTTGTGGAGAAGTTTAAAGCAGGGTTGGGTTCTAAAAATGGGAGAAGATGCAGAGATTCGCAGCTCAGGTGGGAGAATTTGTCCACAGGACAACTATTAGCCTAGGTTCACACTGACTGCGGGAATGAAATCATGCAAGTTCAGCTGAACTCACCCAATTTTATTCCCGCATGTCAGTCCTGACCTAGGGGGCGATTTTCAGAGGCATCTGCACAGATGTCAATGGAAATCGCACCCCGAATTTGCCAAAAGTAGTACAGAAACTACTATATTTTTGGAAGCAAATGCGGCGCCGCACCGATTCGGATGCTCCAATTGCCGCCGATTTGACATGTCAAATCGCATCAATGTGAACCAGGGCTTAGTCGTGCATGCCACAAATATGCTCTTTTATGGAAGAGTGGCAAGAAAGCCATAAGCAGTCCCATAGTCAGATGAGACCAAAATGTAACTTTTTGGCCTAAAACAAAACTCTATATGTGGCAGAAAACTAACACTGCACATCATCCTAAACACACCATCCCCACGTGAAACATGGTGGTGGCAGCATCATGCTGTGGGGATGCTTTTCTTCAGCAGGGACAAGGAAGCTGGTCAGAGTTGATGAAAAGATGCATGGAGCCAAATACAGGGCAATCTTATGTAGCACACAGATCCATTTCACCCCGCTTACCTCCACAAGCAGAATGGGACGCCACATGCCCAGTGTCCTCTTTGATGAAGAGGTTGGGCGGTGTTACCTATTTTTGGGTCCTGCAGCGAGTTACCTCTTTCCGTTGGTTCTTCACCCTAGAGTGTAGGTAGAAGTCTATTTTCTCTCAAGGAAGGCCAATGTCCAGACAGTATCAAACCCAATAAAAAAGGTTTATTTTGCTTGCATAGAAACTTGATAGGAAAGTTGGAGAAAGAGCGTTTAACAGGGAGGAAGGGTCAGGCACGCAGCACTTAATAATCCCTTATACTCCACTCAGTCCTGAGTGGGCTTTGCTCACCCATATAGTCCCCTCTCACGGTCCTAGCAGCTGGTGTAGAGCACGGAACATTCACTTTAATTTTCCTTAGGATACAATCAGGATATGAACTTCTGAACCCCGAACTTCCCAGCAGTTGTAACATTGTAACACTTGAGACCTTAGGAGCCAGTGGGGCACGTTACAAGGCTTTTGTTGGATTATGGAGTCCTTCCCTCTGATAGGCAACCAGGCCTCTCCCGAGACAGTGACTTCCCTCACCGATCTCCGCGGACAGGTCCTCCCCTGGTTTCCTCTCCTTCAGAGCGGGTCACCCCCACTTGGGTACCCTGGAACTCCTTTTCTGGTGTAGGCCTCAGCTAAAGGTGCTGGGCCTACCTGGAACAATGCAGCCTCAGGCTGAAGGTGCCCGGGACTGGATACACTCAGACGTACCCCTGGCCATGAGGGCCATCGAAGGTGGGGTCCTCTGGATCACCTCCGGACCTAATGGCGTCCACCCCTTAAGTACCCTCTCCTGGCATGCACAGCGGGCCAAACCACGCCCCCTGGACGGCCGCCGAGAGGACACCCAATCGCGCTGCAGGGCTACCTGTGGTTCAACCTGAGACCGGAGCGACCGCGCCACCCACAGGTCAAAGGGAACTGTACTGCCAGGCAACACCACAACAAAGCAGAAACCAATTTTAAAGAATTCAAACCGCCTGAGCCTAACCATTTGCTCAGGCTACCCCTTAAATTTAGGCCTAGCGACCCCTATTATGGGGGGTCCGCTACACTTAGAAGAAAACCTGTTGGTCTGCAGAAGACTTGAGACTAAGGTTCACCTTCCAGCAGGACAACGACCCTAAACATACAGTCAGAGCTACAATGGAATGGTTTAGATGAAAGCATATTCATGTGTTCGAATGGCCCAGTGAAAGTCAAGACCTAAATCCAATTGAGAATCTGTGGCAAGACTTGAAAAATTTGCAAAGAATGGGCAAAAATGTCACTCTGTAGATGTGCAAAGCTGGTAGAGACATCCCCAAAAAGAGTATTGACTCGGGGGCTGAATACAAATGCGCGCCATACTTTTCAGATATTTCTATAAAGAAAAAAAAAAAATTGAGAACCATTTATCATTTTCTTTCCACTTCACAATATATGTGCCACTTTGTTGGTCTATCACATAATATCCCAATAAAACACAATTACATTTTTGGTTGTAACATGACAAAAACAAAATGTGGAGCATTTCAAGGAGGCATGAATAGTTTTTTTTTTTTTTTTGTTTTTTGTTTTTTCTTCAAGGCACGTTATACAGAAAATTAGACCATTTCTTTCTAGCCACATTAACATTGCACTTTTATGAACCAGGTAAAATTAGGTTTGCATGGTTCTTTAGCTGCTCTTGCTTAAGGGAACCTGAACTGTGGAAGGTTTTTCCACAAAAAGGCAAAAAGTGGGCATTACTTTCCAGTAATGCCTCTGGGCTCCCTGAGGCTGTTTTTCACTGTGCCATGTCGTGTTTGTGTTTGTGTTTTTTTTTTTTTTTATTCTGTTTGGCGTTGGGACAGAGTTATGACTTCTCATGCCAGAGCTGCCCCTCAAGCAGCTGCAGAAGAGGTTCAGAAAACATGCACAAGATAAATCTAAAGGTTATCGCATACAGCTTCCTTCCCAGCAAGGAAAACCGTGAGCAGCATGGTAGTGGTAACACTGAAAATCACTGCTAATCTCAGCAAACTTGTCAGGGGCAGCAGTGCCTTGGAGGATCTCACACTGCATAATTATAGTTGTATAGAATCCCTAGATGCAGAAAGTTCCACTGCTATTTTTCAGAAGAATTTGAGACAAAAGGTGTATTTTTAGAGGTACTCTTTAGGCACTATTAATGTTTTGTAGACCTTGTTTTTTAACACTGTATATAAAAGGCTGAACGGTGCAGGTGGGTGAGCAGGAGGCTATTTTTAAAATGGCCTCTCCTTTTAGATACTTGTGCGTGCCCTCTGCCACACTTGCAAGCACTAAAATGTGATTGTGCGGTCCATTGGCCAGTGCAGATCATGAATAAAGATGTAGAGCCAATGAGCGGGGCCCAGTGGTCATTAAATGGCTTTCATATAATTTCTTTGAGACAAAGCCTTCTCTTGGTGGCATTTGTGTACAGTGTTGCAAGGCCCGTGTAATTTGTCAAAGTATCTGTTCTGAAAACTGAATAATGGCCTGGGCAGTACGGGGTTGTAACATACCTTTTTTTCTCCAGTGGTTAAAGACCCCCATGACACCTTCTTATTCAGGGCACAGCAACAGGGTATGCTTAAAATTAATGCCCCAACCCCTTTTGAACTCCCCTTCACAACATTTCCCCACCGCTAACTTGTGAATGGATGTCACGGCAAAATACCAGGTGCTTCCAGATATGAGAAGAATGTGACCTACTCCCCACAATGCAGTGCTTGCGTCTAGCAACTAGTCCCTAGGCCTGTCACCTGGAAGAGGTGATGTCACTGCTCCCTCTAAACTTTGACACAGGTGTAAGGGTTTCTCAGAAAATCAGAGATCTGGTATTAGATGAGATGTGACATTGTACTATCTGGAATTAATGAACAATAGTCTGTGCTCATGATTCAGATATATTTCACATATTTTAAACTTTTATAACCTAAATCCGTTAAGACCTACTTTACTTGAATATATTTCTGTGTATCTATCTAGGTCTTTCAGTTCTGAATTGGAAAGGGAAGTTCCTCTTGGTGACTTTCTTCTATCTTTACGCTTAAAGCACAGCATAAGAGCAGGAATGTTCTCAAAAGAAAAAATGAAAACAAATTCCACGCCAGCATTTACAGAACAAAGGTAAGCTTAAAGAAAGTGTCCTTCATGAGTTAGAAATGTTGGAAAGACAAGGTGCTGGATACACCACTAAACCCTTATTGCTTTATTGGAAAAAACAGGTACACCAACAGGAAATTACATTAGTTTCACTAGGAAGAGCATTACATTATACAAGCTTTTAAAGTGATTCAGCCACCTATTGGCAGAATTACTAATCTTGGTAAAATAAGAGACTAGTTGTTGCACCTATGTCTGTATAAACAATATGCTAACACCCCCACACAGCCTCTACCTCTAATCCTTTGCGGGAGTGTACTTGTTGCAGAGAAGTAACTGCTCTATCTGGCCATGTAATGGTAGCAGTGTATAAAAGTGCCGCACTGCTTCTCTGTACAGTCCATGGATAGGCAGAAGATTTTTTGATTTTTTTTTTTGTCCAACTTTGCAACTTTCGGCAAGCTATTTTCATTGTTGTGTTTTACACCTTTTTGAATTCTAGAAGTTCCCAAGCTAGGAATTGGTTGAAAGATGTCATCTCTCTTCATCTGCAGATTAAATTCATATTTGCTTCTCATTAACGGGTAGCTGTTATATTTCTTCCTGGGATGCTGGCTAAGACTGGGGCTGTACGAACCATATATGACGGGCTTCTTTCTTTTTTGGTGGCTAATACGGATATATCACTGACAAACGATTAAGTGTCAGTGACTGACTCTGTTCCTTTCTGGTGTGGCTTTATGCTTAGGTTGTTTTTCAAGACCGTGCTGCCACTTCATGAGATTTTTGACACATTGGTGTTTTTGTTAATATCAAAAGTATACAAGTGCATGGTGCAGAGCTTGGCGGACATTTGTTAAAATGAGATGCTGTAGGCAGATGCAATATTCAAAATGGAGGCACTTCCCAAGCCTTCCAGAATGATAAATATATAAGTATCTTGAAAATCGGTGCTTGCCAATTGATTACATTTGTAAAAGAGAAAGATGACCGTGTTTCAGGGATCTGTATGATATGCAGTTATTGCTCAAACCGTACCTATGCAAGGGATCTTCTGCAGAGTTCAGTCTCTGTTACAATGTGTCTGTATCAGAGTGTTTATAAAAGTCTCTAGTCTTGGGGTTAACTCAGAAATCTGCATGTTAGATTGTATCATGGGATACTTGCCTCCTCGTGGCCAGTGATTTAGCTTAGTGTCTGTAGAAAAGTCAACATATGTATCCTACCTTTTTCTCGCCACCCTCTGGAATTGAAACCAATATTAGAAATCGATTTTACTTCTTACAATATTCCTTCTGAGTTACCTACAATATGGTGTTGGAGAGACCTGGGCTGGGAGATGTATTGAACTGCTTTATTAAATAATTGGTTGCATATAGGGGTCAAGATAACTGGACTGCTAAGCATACACTTTAATCATGTACATTTAAATTGTAAATTTTTGGTTTGAGACTATCTCTTTAAAAAATCCTGCAATACACATATCTATACTTACTAGAATATAATAGGGATGTGGTAACTACATTTGAACTAAATGATAAAGCTAGTTCATATATATCTTGCCCATCTACAAAATCAATAAAGGTCCTCCTAGATGCCATATTATTTCAAATGCGGTCCTACTATAATAACATACACATGGAGGGTGCGAGCCCTGTATGCAAACACTTACTTAGAAGAAAAGAAGGCTGGATGGCCGCACTCCTATGCAATTTCTTTATTCAAGTGCCGGATACGAAGGTGAACTACAGGTATCAGCTTACATCTTTCACACCAAGGTCAGGTGCTTACTCATGGCGCTATGAGTAAGCACCCGACCTTGGTGTAAAACATGTAAGCTGATACCTGTAGTTCACCTTTGTATCCGGCACTTGAATAAAGAAATTGCATAGGAGTGCGGCCCCCCAGCCTTCTTTTCACCTAAGAAGGCATACATTGAATCCGAATGTAACTACAAAGTGGAGGGGAATAACTGGCCACAGTGGCCAGGCTGAGATGACTGTAACCATGGGGATGAGCCATGTCCATACCTAGCACTTTGACCAGATTAAATCTGCATGTGTGCGGCTTTATTTTCTGATGCACCTGCTCACACAGGGTTACCAACTCATCAGAACATTTTATTTGATTTTTTTTTTTTCTAACACATCAAAAATTTACCGGCAGGGCATATTTCTACAGACCATTTCAAATAGGCCAACAACTCCAAATGAAAATGATCAATATGTAAACAATATAAATAATCAATACAATGGCCACAACAAGTAAAATGTCTTGCTTTTATGGTTAAAAAGTCAATCAGGCAATGTAACAAAGTGCAAGCTAAAATAATGTTTTTTATTTTCCTTGCATGTCCTCCTCGGATCTGCAGCGACTGCACTTTCAGTGCAATTTCAAGTGCACTTTGCACTTGTAGTGCAAAGTAGATTTGCCTTTCGTAAATAACCCCCTAGGACTCCTTGTCACTCTTTTTTCGCTGAAGATAGTTCACTTCTTAACATTGGCTGTATGTTTGGGGTCGCTGTCCTGCTGCAGAATGGATTTGGGGCCAATCGCTTGCCTCCTTGATGGCATTGCATGATGTACAGTGCAGACCTTTCAGTTCAAACTACACCCTCCCAAACTCACCGGAAGACCAGTAGGAGCTCAGAGTGCGAGAGTCATTCTCTCTACTCTTCATATCATCCTCTCGCTCTGGTCTCCCGATGTCAATAAAGCAGTAGCCGCAAGTTGGCTAGGGTGCAGCAGCTGCCTGCTATTAACTGCAGCACCATGCAACAAGAACATGGCACAAGGCCACAGCACCCCCAGCAAGTGAGAACCCCTTAGTGCACCACTGATTTTAGTTCTGGACTATGCTGCCCAATAACTGGAGACTGTACCTTTTTTAAGAAATACCTAATTTGACCTTTTGACATGGGAGTTGTTTAAAAATGTTCAAGAGAACAGGGCTTATGTCTGAGATCCTGACTAATCAAGGGGCCCTGTTTTACAGTATGTCTAAGGTTATGAATGAGCTTTGCAAGTTGTTAAAAATTTAGGCACCTATGGATTTCTATGCATGACCACCAAACTGATGAGTTGGATAAGGTGGGTCTCAACTGCGGCCTGGGGGCCAGATGCGGCCCTTTTTTGTTTGCTTTTATTCAGCCCTTGGGGCATTATTTCATTCACTGATACCAACAATGGGGCATAATTCCCCCCCCCCTGACTGAGACTAGTGAAGGGGCACAATTCCTCCCACTGACACCAATGATGGGGCACCGAGAACAATGATGGGACACAGCTCCTCCCACTGAGACCAGTGATGGGGCATGTTTTTCCCCCGCTGACGTCCTGGAGCTTTTCTACTCTGCATGGTCACAGTCCCGTACCCCTAAAGTCTGAAGGACCGTAAACTGGCCCCCTGTTTAAAAAGTTTGAAGACCCCCTGAGTTAGATCAACAGTTCAACACAACCCTAAAGGGGATTCTCAAGAAAGTGGTTGGAAAAGATGGTTCTAATTGGGACTGTTACTGCTGCACTTATTTTCCATATGGGGAGATTTCTCAGGCATCGATGGGCATCCCCCCTTTTTTTTAGAGTTGATTTGCAGTCAACACCCCCATGGAATACTGGATGTGGTTTCAGAGACATGGAATAGAGTACATCCGATCAGAGCATAGTTGAACACTGTGCAAATACAGGACAGAATGTGCAAGAGGCTCAAAGCCAATTGTAAAAGTTGTCTACCAAGATCATAGATTCAGCCTAGTGATTGAGTTCTTTTATTTCCAACTTTTGAGAGCAAATTCTAGCAAAATGGCAGGGCCTCTTTGAGATCGTTGAAAAAGTAGGAAGCGTTGACCAAGATCTACCAGTCCTACCAAAGCTGTCATGTTAACCTAATCAAACTCTGGAAGAAAAGCGAAGGGGGTTCCAGACAGTGCAGCCACATCCAAATTTAAACAAAAGTAAAAATAGCAAAAACTTCTTCCCCCAGGAGAGCTGGGAATTCTTGCAGAAAATTTTCTAAATTTTCTTTGCTAGGCATAACTAATGTAATTGAGCATGATATTCAGCTGAGATTAAAAATGTCTTGTGTGTCTAAATTTCTTCCTCTTAGTTGTCATCCCATTCCTTCACTTACTATGAGTGACTGCAACCCCAGGAAGGGAAGGCTTTGAGCCACCCCCCTTTTTACAGCTAAATCATTCCACG
The DNA here is from genome assembly GCA_029206835.1 of Rana muscosa. Classification (NCBI taxonomy): domain Eukaryota; kingdom Metazoa; phylum Chordata; class Amphibia; order Anura; family Ranidae; genus Rana; species Rana muscosa. The sequence continues at coordinate 441,553,837 of CM055117.1, forward strand.
TAGTAACTTCAAAATTATAGGTGCTGGAAAACTGAGAAGAATTTGACGGCACCTATAACTCTGCAGTTACTACACTGAAAGGTACATCACAGGTCGGAATAGCGAGTACTGTTAGTTTTAGTAAATGCCTTGGTAAAATAAGAATAAGGCCTGGTGACAAGGTCTTTTTAAGTCTTCAATGTCTTCACTCTCCTCACTGTTATTAACATGTATGGTGACCTTAAGCATTCCCATTTCAGGAACCTGCTTTCATCAGCTTTAGACTTCAGCAATTACAGTGAGAAGTTCCACATGCTACTGCACCTTGAGGAAATACAAATGGAGATTGACATCCGAAGATATGACCAGAAAGAACAAAGAATGCAACAGCATCCAAGAGACAGACGGCTCCTAATTCTTGATGTAATTGCACTATATTTTAGATCACTGGAGAGATCCAGGATCCAGTTTATTAAGCTTTTAACATGACTGCCTCTTGGGTGTCAAAGGCCAGGCAAATTTTGGGTTTAACCACAAAAAGAAAAGGTTTAACGTGCACTGTATATGTTCAACTCGTTTACGCCGAGCTCACACATGTACGGTGTCACTGAGGGGGGCCTTCTGAAGTACTACATGCATGTGCTTGGCTTTTATACTGGAAGTATGCCCCAGCATGGAGATAGAGCTGTCATCAACAGATCTTGTTCTACTTCTAATGATTGGGAGCCAGGTGGGCCAGCCCTGCCTCCTGTAATGGTTTTTTTTTTTTCCTCTCAATGCAGAACCAGATACAATGTGTGTGTTTGTTTTTTTGTTTTTTTTTCTCCTTTTTTTTTTTCTCCTAGAGGAAAAGAGCGTAAACAACAAAGTGTGCGTGTCTAAAAAAAAATGCATAAATATAGGCAAGAACAGGGCACCATCTAGGTTACTGTTGGGGTTAATGGCCACAATCTGTGCTTTTATTTTTTATTTTTTTGGGGATGGATTATAAAATCTTAGATTGCTACCTCTACCCCCATCAGGGAGATTCACCCTCTCTAGTTGTCCTGTTTTTACGATTATCACCAAACATGAAGGTAACAATCACAAATTTTGGGTTGTCCCCAAAACTGTTGCTCCCAGAGAAAATAAGTGAAAAGTAGCTATGGTTTCAGTGCCTCTGTTAACTTTTTTAAGATGAATATCTCCACAATGCCTACAGGTGCAGAGGTGAATGAGAGCTACAAATAGAACTATGTTTGCTATTATTGAGTGCTCCCTCTGGTAATTCCTATTGCCTTATAGTCAGGGTGATGCACTGGTTCAGTACTCTGACTGACTAACCAGTAAGAAGCATGCAGGTTGGGAATACTGATTTTTGCATGCTTCATGTTTGCTTTTAGTTAGTGACTCACTCATGGTACTAAAATCAGACACAACCAGGCAGCTATCCTTTTCAGAAGATCTGCAATAATGGCCTCTATAGTTTTTTCTTGGTTCAGGGGTCTGTCAAAAATGTATGGTCAACATTTGCTCCTCCACCTGGGAAGTGACAGCAGAAACAGTAAATAGGAGTAACATGTAACTACCCTCTGCGTTCATTGTTTATTCATCCAGCAGAATTAGAATTGGGTGTGATGAATATTTTGTTTTATGTGCAAATGGCTCATTTTAGGCCGAAAAGGTTAAAATGTTGATTCTATTCCCTGCCATAGGTCCCTGGTGTGGCTGAAAATAGACCTTCAGTATTAAAGGGAGACCACCTTTTTGTGAGTTTGTCTAAGGAGCCAGAGACGCCTGAAAAAGTTTCTTATAAAGGTTATGTGCATGGTGTAGAATTAGAGAGAATCAGACTTGGATTTTCCCATCAGTAAGTACTGTATTTCCCTTTTTTGTATTTGAATATGGACTATCTTTATTCATACTTTGTTGGCATTCATATCTTTGCATTAAAAATGCATTCATCTTTATGTATGTTTTTTATTCGAGTTCTTCGCACGCATTTTTACGTGGTTTTCTTTTCTTTTCTTTCTTTTGTGCTTTTTAAGGTTTTCTAAGTACACATGCAACAATGCATGAAAACAGATTAAACCATACATTACAATGTTCAAAAACATTTTTATATGCAAGTGAATTATGTAGTGATGTATGCATTTTATAAACGTGTGTTTGTGTCACAGCAGAATCTTCTTGCATGCTACATTTGTCTGAAATTTCAGAACCCCAAGTGGATAAGGGATGAGTACTTCAGCCCCGGACCATTTTGCTGGTCAAAGACCAGGCGACTTTTTGCGATTCGGCACTGCGTCGCTTTAACTGACAATTGCGCGGTCGTGTGACGTGGCTCCCAAACAAAATTGACATCCTTTTTTCCCCCACAAATAGAGCTTTCTTTTGGTGGTATTAAATCACCTTTGCGGTTTTTATTTTTTGCGCTATAAACAGAAATAGAGCGACAATTTTGAAAAAAATTCAATATTTTTTCCTCAGTTTAGGCCGATACGTATTCTTCTACATATTTTTGGTAAAAAAAATCGCAACAAGCGTTTGGTTTGCGCAAAAGCTATAGCATCTACAAAATAGGGATATAGTTTTATGGCTTTTTTTATTTTTTACTAGTAATGGCGGCGATCTGCTATTGTGACTGCGACTTTATGGCGGACACTTTTGACGCTATTGTCATTTTTAGAGTGATCAGTGCTATAAATATGCACTTTTTACTGTAAAAATGACACTGGCAGTGATGGGGTTAACCACTAGGTGGCGCTGCAGGGGTTAAGTCAGTACTAGGGAGTGATTCTTGCTGTTAGGGGGCGTGGCTTCACGTGACACATCACTGATGACCGTTCCCGATCACGGGGAGCAGCCATCAGTGACAGTGTCACTAGGCAGAATAGAGAAATGCCTTGTTTACAAAGGCATCCCCCTGTTCTGCATTTGCCGACTGCAATCGCGGGCCGCCCGGGAACAGAGTTCCCGGGACCCGCGAGCACCCTCACGCGGCGGGCGAGCGTGCGTTCCCGCTGTGCAGCAAATTTAAAGGGACGTACAGATACGCTCATGTGCCAATGTGTCGACGTACATCTGCGTGCGGCGGTTGGCAAGTGGTTAAATTGTGTACGATACCTTAAGCGAAGATTAACAAACAGGCTTTTTTCAATAGTATGTAAAGAGAGACAAATGTATAATGTTAACCAAAGCTTTAGCTACCAGTTTAAAAAACAAAACAAAAAAAACAACCTTTTTTTTTAGCTTTTTTTTGTTATGCTTTTTGCATTTATTTCGCCATTTTAAATTGCGTTCATGGCTGGTATGACAACGAGATTTTATTTCTCTCGGCGCATCTCTAGTCATCATTGTGACCTCAGTGCAAGAAATCAAGTTCTTGTCTTACCTTATCCTGGGGTAGCTGAAGTATGTGTTCATCTGAAATCACTTATGGGTAAGGCTAACCTATAGGTTAGCCTTTTCTGCTGATGTTCTCTGGTCATGTTGTTTTGATTAGTCAGACTGACCAGAAAAAAAAATGCTAAACACAATTCGGTATCGTAAGGTATCCCTACATGCAGTGGCAGCCCGTCCATAGGGGGCGCATGGGTGCCGCACCCCCCCCCCCCCCAAAACCAGTAAAAAAAAAAAAAATTAAGAAAAAAGTTCCTTTTTTTTTTTTTTTAAGTGCACTGTGTTTGGGGCGGGCGCAGTGCACTATTGAAGCGTCATGCCAATGCAATCATGTGATTGCAGGCAAGACGCTTCATTTGCAGGGTTTTTTGTTGCTCTGCGGCGCTCTGAAGTGCGCCTCTCCACTCTCATTGGGTCCTTCTGCTTCATGTCTGCACCGCCGTAGGAAATGGGTGGTGCTTTTTCCGGGCGGCCGTGTCAGTTTCGGTTTTGGCTTTGTGAATGGCTCCAGGACCAGGAGGTAGGTAACATGTTCAATTTCTAACCCTGTCCAGTGTCTGTTGAGTCAGTGTCCATCCCATCCATATACAGCAGCACCTTGTGCTGTATGTATTCTCAGCCTATGATCAGACGGAGGGTAGGGGGAGGGGGAGGGTGCCGTGCTTCATCAACCTCCGCTCCAGCCCTTCACCCGACAATCTTCTGGAGCCTTCATTACACATCTCCTGTATGTGTATACCGCGAGGGCTCCCAGCACTGCATCCTAGAGCCATGCTTTTACAGGTCTGTCTCTCCTATCCAATCGGTCATGGTCTCTCTCTCCTATCCAATCGGTCTGTCTGGTCTGCAGGTCCCATTGTCTGTGAGTGACATTGGGGATGGGGGGGGGGGTTGGGATTTTGTTTGGTATGGGTCAGGCTAGCTGGTTTAAGATTTAGGAGAAGACAGAGGGGTCTGGCTGAATATCCATCTCCAAATATTTTGTGAGCCAAGGTCAAAGGTGGCCTTCCAAAAGTCATGGGCCACTTGACAGTCCCACTAGGTGTGTATCCGTATCGGTACAGCTGCTAAAACAAGTCAGAGTATTGGGGACATATTTTGCAATCCTGGCAGGGACCAAGTACCATCTGGTGAGTACCTTATTTTGTTTCAAAGGCCGCAACATTTTGGGAGGATAACTTGGTGGCAGACCATATTTCAGCCCTTCTGCTATATCCAAAGTGCAATCAATATCATGCTCCCATTTGGCAACATAGGAGGGTAGACCAGACTCAGGTTTTACTACTAATTGGCTGTAGAGAATCAAAATAAGTTCTCCATTGTGGGGATTGCATTTGCAGATGCTTTTGAAGCAGGTCAAATGTGTAAAAGTCCCTCCTGTCTTGGCATATAGAAACCTCAAATACTCCTGGTGTTACCTATAAGCGTTTTGGGTCCCGGTATATTTTGTGCATTTAGTAATGCATTCCGCTTTTTTTTTTTGTTTTTTTTTTTCAGTGATGCAGTCCCCGAGCCCCCATACTCCTCTTTATGGCCAATTATTTTGCATATAAGCCTTGAAAATGGGGATTTTTGATTTCTCACGTTCGGCTTCCATAGACTTCAATGGAGTTTGGGGCCAAACTTTTCCCCTCTTCGGGAGTTCTGCTGCAAACCCAACAGGGGAGTGTTCAGGCCCATCTCTTTTATTTTTTATTTTTTTTGTAATGTAATTTGCCCTGGAAATCTACGTTATATTGAGCACTGTATTGCTTTTTTCCCTTTTTAGACTTGTGAATAGATTTGTAGATGGGATGCTCTTTGATGTTACATTTACCTTTAACCGCTTGCCACTGAGGATTCATCACAGAGCCGTTGACCTGGCAGAACAGAAAATGTTGAAAGATGCCCTGTTCCCCACATATTCAAACAGGAAATGCATTGTGAGCACAGACAGTCTAAGGTAAAGCTTACGAAACACATGACTGAGTTTTCGTCATGCAATCCTTTTAACAATACATAAGGCACATTTCTTTCTCGTACATCACGGGACACAGAGCGACATAGTCATTAATAATGGGTTATATAGATACCGTCAGGTGCTGGCACTGGCAACTTCCAAAACCGGAAGTACCCTCCCCTATATAAGCCCCTCCCATCCGGGAGCACCTCAGTTTTTTGCCAGTGTCTAAGGTGTTGGCCAAGAAGAAACATGTGTTTTTCACTGAGCTTGCGTACAGGTTCTTTTGGGCCTCAGTAAGCTATTCCGGATCCGACCAAAAAAGCTTCATAGCTAAACGGTCGGTACCCGGGCCTTGCAGAGAAGAGCAAGGTTTTGCCTGTAATGCTTCTCTTAGGAGAGCTGGACCCTGGGATCCAGAGCTCTGGTCATACCCACGACCAAGATGTTTTCTGTGCAGGGTGCTATACAGGTCCAGGGGAGTGGAATCCTTGGGAACCCGGTTCCTGAAGGTTTGATTACAATGCCTGCCGTGATAGGTGAAGTTTGGGCTTTTGTGGACCAAACAAAGTCCTGCGGCGGGGAACAGGTAAGTGGGGGCCCCCAGGAACTTGGTTCTATTGGGGGACCCCCAAGCCTAATTTGTCTTTCTGTCTGTTACCTAATGGTATTCCCGCAAAATTCTGTGCATGCCTGTAACTACTAAAAAAAATGTAATAATTTTTAATGGTGGTCAAGAAAAAAAAAAAAATTTTTTTTTATATATTTAATATATTAGACTGCGGTACCTGTGTTTGTCCACTAGAGGCCGCTGTGGAATGTTTTCTTGTCATGTGGACTAGCTTCTTCTCAGCAGAGCAAAGTCCAGGCAGATGGTGAGTTCTCTTATAGGGAACTGCTTCCTCTGCCATGTTGCAGTGCTCGTCCATCCCCCGGCCTGCGGCAAAGAGGGGCCCTGGCTCCTGTCCCTTGTTACCATATTTGAAATTAGCGCCGAAGGTGCACGTGCCCGCGCGCGGGCACGTGCCCGCGCGCGTGCGCGTGCACGCGCCTCTATATATAGAGGTGAGCCGGGAAAGGGGGCGGAGCCTGGGGGATGACGCTCTGTGCGCGCCGCAGCGCTTCTGCGCATGTGCGGGCGTCCCAGCAGTTTTAAAAAAACCACAATATGTAGTGAGCTGGCTATGAAGTACAGAGACAGAGCTGGCAACATTTAAAGGCATACAGCAAGCGGTTGATACAGGCATCCCCTAGAAAGGCACATTAGTAGACACCAACTGTGATATAGCAGCAATTGTGCTAGACTATTCTCAGTAAAAGTGGTGTATTACGGCTGGAATACCTCAGCTTTAGGCTTAGGAATATGCCGTCCAGAAGCTCCGGAACTGAATCTTCCAGGAAGCGAAGGGGGTCTCATCGGGCTCGGAGGATCTTGGGCATACTCCTGCTGCACCAGTCTCCCCTGAAGTTCAGAGGTAAGTGACCGTAGAGACCCCGCAGGGGTACTTGGTACTGTGGCTGTCCTCAGTCACCTGCTCCTGTGTATGTAACAGAGGAGGTTTTTTCCTCAGCTCTGGGAGGATTGAGAGAGATTGTCAAAATTTATCGCTGCCTCCCTGTCAGGAAAAGCACGCCCGATCTCCGTCTCCTCCTTCAGAGTGCCTGTTAGCAGAGCAACAGTCCCATACAGGGATCGACCTGCCTGAAAGGGATCAGGATAAGGTTGATTCTGTTATAGAGGAATCAACAGTGGGGGAACCTTTTCTCAGCATCTCAAGCTGAAAGATTATGGGTTCAGTCTCTGACTAACATGGTCCGATCAGCATTTAAAAATGCACCTTGCGGAACCATCAACCACTACTGTATCCTCGTTGGGGTCGCTAGAAGCCCCCAGACTGTTTGTTCTTTTCCACTTCACCCTTTACTGAAAGGGCTCATTTACCAGGATTGGGAACGTCCTGAGAAAATATTTATTCCCCCAAGAGATTTCCGGTGGTCTATCCCATGGAGGATAAGTTCATCAAAAAAAAAAAAAAAAAAAAAAATGGAAGGTCCCTACAATGGACGCAGCCATCTCTTGTATGTATAAATCACTGACATGTCCAGTGGATAATGTCCAAATGTTCAAGAACCCAATAGATAAAAGATTGGAGTCCTTATGAAAATCTGCTTGGTGATACAACCAGCAGTAGCAGCTATTGGGGTCTGCTAAGCAGTGAAGGATCAGTTGAAACAGGTCTTGAGGGACTTGACAGATCAGCAGGCTTTGCCCTAGCTGATCTACCTAGAGCCTTAGGCTTTGCGGTTGATGCCATAGAGGATTCAGTCCATCAGGCCTCCCGCCTTACGCTGTCTATAGTACATATGCGTAGGCTCCTATGGCTCAAAAACTGGTCTGCTGAAGCTCCCTGTAAAGAATGGCTGGTTAGCGTCCCATTTCATGGTGAACGCTTATTCAGGGAAAACCTGGACAAATATATCCAGAAAATTTCCAGCGGTAAAAATACGCTTAATACGTATACGCGGTAAAAATACGGTTAAAAGCAGAGTTAGAGGTCCCTCTTTAAGGGGCCTGCTTCTCCAGTCCCTGGGGCATCGGCTGTGTAACAGTTCCGACGGCCTCCTCGGTCAAATCCCGGGGGTAAAAAACAGGGACAGTAGCAGGGTAATGAGAAACCCTGGGTTAGGGGAGGTACAAAACCTCCCCCAAAGTTAAATTCATGAAGCCCCCACTCAGTTGGGTGGGGGGAGGACTCCAGTTGTTCGCAAGAGACCTGGCGGGACACGATCAAGACAGATAGGTGCTCTCCGCAGTAGGTTTGGGATACAGTTTGGAGTTAAAAGACTCTCCTCCTTCCCATTTTTGAGGTCAAACGTGCCAAGGGATCCCCGGAAGAGAGAGTCCCTCCTGTTGGCACTAGAACAACTATTGCTCCAAGGAGTAATTATGGAGGTTCCCCTGGAAGAATGAGGGTTCGGGTTTTACTCAAACCTCTTTACAGTCCCGAAGCAAACGCGGACGGGAGGCCCATATTAATTCTAAAAGGGCTATACAAATTCCTGTATATCAGGACTTTCCGATGGAGTCGATCCGATCGGTGGCCACTGCCCTACAAGGGGAGGATTGGTTAGCCACGATCGACATCAAAGATGCTTATTTGCACATTCCCATCTTTCCAGTCCACCAAAAATTTCTACGCTTTGCAGTAGAAGGGCGCCATTTTCAGTTCAGAGCCTTACCCTTCGGTTTGGCCACAGCACCACGAGTGTTTACAAAAATTCTGGCCCTTTATTGGCCAATCTAAGAACACAAGGTGTAATGATAATGGCATATCTGGATGACTTGTTGCTGATAGACCACTCAGTGAAAAAACTAGACGTGGTCGTTCACAAGACGATCAAGTATCTGGAATCTCACGGTTGGATTATCAACCGAGACAAGTCAGCCCTAAAAACCAGTCAAAAGTCTGGAATACTTGGGGCTAAGGTTGGATTCAGGCCAGAGAAAAATATTCTTGCCTCGAGGAAAGATGTTGTCTTTGAAAGATTTGATCCACTTAGTGGGTACAAAAAAGACAGCTGTCCATACGCCTGTATATGAGGCTGCTGGGAAAAATGGTGGCATCATTCGAAGCAGTACCCTACGGTCAATTCCATTCAAGGAATTTGCAAGGGGCCATACTGTCAGCCTGGAACAAAAAAGTTCAGGCCCTAGACTTACAATGTCCTTGTCCCCTTCCGTTCGCAAGAGCCTCCGTTGGTGGTTGGTTCCCCAGAATCTGGAAAAAAGGAAATCCTTCAGTCCGATTTCTTGGAAGGTGGTCACTACAGATGCCAGCCTTATAGGCTGGGGAGCAGTACTGGAGCAGTAGTCTCTCCAGGGCAGATGGTCGGATGCAGAAAAGGCCCTGCCCATCAATCTCTTAGAGATACGAGCAGCCCGGTATGCCCTAGTAGCATGGACATCCAAACTCCAAGGGTCCCCTGTCAGAATGCAATCAGACAATGCCACAGCAGTGGCATATATCAATCATCAGGGGGGCACCAGGAGTCGTGCAGCCCAGAGGGAAGTAAATTACATCCCGAAATGGGCAGAAAAATATGTCCCAGCCATATCTGCGGTATTCATTCCAGGAGTGGAGAATTGGAAGGCGGACTTTCTAAGTCGCCAGCAATTAGGCCCAGAGGAAGGGTCCCTTCACCCCCGAGGTTTTCTGGACAATATGTCAGCGGTGGGGAACATCGGATGTAGATCTTCTAGCATGCAGATTCAACGCAAAGGGGGACAGGTTTGTCTCTCGGACAAGGGATCCCCTAGCTTGCGGCTCGGATGCCCTAGTGTTCCCTTGGGATCAGTTCAAGCTGATATATGCATTCACACCGCCACAATGGTTACCTCGATTACTCCGCAGAATCAGGGTAGAAAAGGAACCGGTGATTCCGGTGGCTCCAGCGTGGCCCCGAAGAGCGTGGTACGCGGAGATTGTAAAATTTCAGTAGGGAGTCCTTGGACTCTCCCACGTCGTCCGGCTTTCGCAAGGACCGATATACCACCCTTCCTTACCAGCCCTAGGTTTGACGGCCTGGCTATTGAAGCCCACATTCTAAAAAAGAGAGGGCTCTCTAATGCTGTGGTATCTACCATGATCAATGCCAGGAAGCCGGTATCCAGGCAGATCTACTATAGAATCTGGAAGGCGTACATCGCGTGGTGTGAGGCCAAGAAATGGCATCCACATAAGTACGTAATAGGTAGGATTCTGGACTTCCTACAGTGGGCTGTAGATAGGAAGCTTGCCTTGAGTACTATCAAGGGTCAGTTTTCGGCCTTGTCAATATTTTTTCAAAGGCCCTTGGCTTCGCATTCACTAGTCAAAGCCTTTATACAAGGAGTGATGCGTATTAGTCCTCCGGTTAATATTCCCATATGTCCATGGGATCTAAACTTGGTTCTGTCGGTTCTACAGAAACAACCATTTGAACCATTACAGCATATTTCCTTGGTGCTTCTCACCAGGAAATTGATTTTTCTAGTAGCCATTTGTTCGGCTAAAAGAGTATCGGAATTAGCAGCTATGTCCTGTAAGGAGCCATATCTGGTTATCCATAAGGACAGAGTAGTGTTACGTCCTCATCCAGCCTTTCTTCCTAAGGTGGTATTGAGGTTTCATTTGAACCAAGATGTGGTTCTTCCTTCTTTTTTCCCCAAACCTACTTCGGTAGAGGAAAAGTTATTGCATTCTTTGGATGTAGTAAGAGCAGTTAAAGCTTATCTAAAAGCCACTGCTCAGATTCGCAGAACGGATACTTTGTTTATTCTGCCGGAAGGCCCCAGAAAGGGTCAGGCAGCGTCAAAATCTACTTTAGCCAAGTGGATTCGACAGGTCATTATGCAAGCTTATGGCTTGAGAAGGAGACCGCCTCCGTTCAAAGTTAGAGCGCACTCCACGAGAGCAGTTGGAACTTCATGGGCAGTGCATCACCAGGCCTCCCTGGCTCAAATCTGTAAGGCCGCAACATGGTCTTCAGTTCACACGTTTACTAGGTTCTACCAGGTGGACGTTAGAAGTCAGGAGGATGTCGCCTTTGGGCGCAGTGTGTTGCAGGCCGCAAAAGATCCTCATGTCTGATAGCGCTCAGCTTATATATGGTGTATCCCCCCCCTCATTGGGCATTGCTTTAGGACATCCCATTAGTAATGACTATGTCGCTCTGTGTCCCGTGATGTACGAGAAAGAAAATAGGATTTTTATAACAGCTTACCTGTAAAATCCTTTTCTTAGGAGTACATCACGGGACACAGAGCTCCCGCCCCTCTTTGGGGACACTTATTGCTTTGCTACAAAACTGAGGTGCTCCCGGATGGGAGGGGCTTATATAGGGGAGGGTACTTCCGGTTTTGGAAGTTGCCAGTGCCAGCACCTGACGGTATCTATATAACCCATTAGTAATGACTATGTCGCTCTGTGTCCCGTGATGTACTCCTAAGAAAAGGATTTTACAGGTAAGCTGTTATAAAAATCCTATTTTCTTTGCAGTCTGTGGTAATTTGAACTCTTGAAAATGTTGCTGTCCTCAATTTTCAATGTCTGAAGTAAAATGCCTTTCCAGAAAGTCCCAGAGGCAGGAAAAAAAAACACCTGATGTCCCTAGAAGCAGCTGCAAAAAACGTCCAGTGTGCATGAGGCCTTAAGCAGAAGCAGCGAGATGCATGTAGTTCCTCAGGTACAACTTCCTCTCCAACATGGAAACCAGTGCAACACTGTATCCTGGCCTAGGCCAACAAGGCCCAGACCTAGGGCAGCACTTTGCAGGGGGGCAGCACAGAGTCCCCGTCGGCTTGCGCTGTTAGTGTAGCGCCAGTCTTATGGGGCGGACTGGGATGAGAGGCAAATTTAGTCTAGCGCTCCCATAAAGCGGCCGCACTGCTTCCGATATGCGGTGCGTCCGGCATTCTGTAACTGGGGGGGGGGGGGGGGATTGCTGCTTCTAATTTTGACTGTCCTATCATCCTGGACTACAAACCTTCCTCACTGCGCTATACGTTTTCTGCTGCACCATTGGCATGGTTATATCTTTTTAGTCCTTTCCATCAAATTATCAGAAATTTGTGCTGTCAGTTTTATTTTTTACCATCCCTGTCCCATTGCAGAGATTTCCCCTCACTTCCTGCCCCATAGCCAAACAGGAAGTGAAAAGAAATCTATGCAAATTGAGGGAATCCATTGGCCCTCAGAAATAGTGTCCTCACTCGACAATTTCAAAGCGGGTGTGGCCTTGACAGGAAGGGGTGGGTCATATTTAAATTGGGGGGGGGGGTGCACGGGTTTTTAGTCAGGCCTAGGGCAGCACAAAACCTAAATACACTACTGAACCAGTGAGCATCAAAGTAGTGACATCACCAAAACTCACTCCAGATTTCTTTGAGTCTAGCAGTCCCAGGCAGCAATGCCTCTAAAAGGCATATATTCAGCTAGCTAGCAAAGGAAGCACACTTCAATGCCAGGTAGTACACTAGGATTTTTTTTAAAAAGGAGTTCAAGACAATAGGAAGGTTTTCAGAGACCCTTTTGGTTGTGATGAATCAATTTTTCATGTGTAAACGTGTAGTGCACATCCTAAGGAGCCATAATTGAATTTGATTTATTTTTCCCAGTTAAAGTGCATGTGGCCAGGCACACAGCTTTTTCTCCACTCTTCCACTGGCTTGAATAGAACAGTCTAGGGGTGTGTGTGTGTGTGTGTGTGTGTGTGTGTGTGTGTGTGTGTGTGTTTTTTTTTTTTTTTTTTCTCTTGGAACATTGAACTTGGATGGGGTAAAGGGAGAATTGAACACACCAAACTGGTGAACTGACCCATTTGAGGACTCTTCTCTATCTCACTGGACTGCACAAAAGTCCCACTAATGGGTGGCTACAACCTTTTCCCAGAAGGCCAAAAACTGCACGCGGTCATTAACTTCCAGTACCAGGATCATCTACTCACATGCCACAGGATCATTGGTTTCCTCCTTTCGGATATCTACCGGGAACTCTTCCGTGAGAGAGATGGACTCACGCCACCAATAGGCAACTGGACACTTTTTTTTTTTTTTTTCCTCCACAATTCTCCTCCTGGTACTCTCCAGTGAGCTTCTCCAGATCCAAACAGACTCCAGGGCTAGGCTTTGTGAGTAACCCCCCCCCCCCCCCCCCCGCTAAAGCTTCAGTCTGTGTTCTAGCTGGCACCCACAGTAATCCTGCCCCATGGGCAGAATGCCTGCACAGGGGTCTTCTCCAGCAGGAACTGGTCCCAGGAACTCCCTTCTGCCTCAGAGTATTTATGGGTATTTCCAGGCACCTACTAAGCACACCTCCCCAGAGATTGCCTGGAATCTAAGTTAAATATTCAGGTTGCCCACTCTGTTCTTCCTCCCACTAGGATTCTAGAATACAGGGGTAAGTAATTAGAGCAGCAGCCTGTCAGTCAATGTGCAGCCCAGAGCAATCAACCCCTGCTCTCACTGATTACAGGGAAGCTAGACTAAATTTACTTAACAATTTGCACTAATCTGGAAGGGTGCTACAAATGTAAGCGTTTGATATATGCCTTTTTTTTTTTTTTTGGTGTCTTTTTTTTTTTTTTTTCCTTGCGTACGAATGGCATTAGTTGGAAACTAATTATTCTAACAGTAGACCTTGTATGTGACTTCAGTTATGTCTGATTGCGGGGGCTTGCTAATTTGTTTTCACTAATATTCATCCCCTGATTTCAGTATAAGCATTGTATGGCTTTTCTGTGAATATACCTGTGCCTTCTTATACTGTATGTATGTACTTTTCTTGTCTAGTCTGTACGACCGGAATCTTGAGTCTAATCCAGAGCAATACATGGCTGTTAAACAGATTGTAAGTGGCATATCCAGACCAGCACCTTATCTCCTATTTGGACCACCAGGCACTGGAAAAACTGTAACTTTGGTGGAAGCTATCAAACAGGTAGAGAGAAATACCTTTCCTTATGTTATGTATGTATTATAAAAAGGTGGAACTTTTATTGGTTGTTGTTAATCGATTTTACCCATGTCTCCCCTAGGTACAGTAGGTGCCGCCGATTTTGTGTCAATCTCGCCTCTTCTAGCAGCGAGCTTGACACCCTACGAGCCCCGTCGCGAGAGCCAGCGCCGAGCTGTCTCGTCATCGGGAAAGGAAAAATGTTTTTCCTTTCGCAATGAGCGACCTGCTTTGCTGACATTGAGGCCGGTGGACGGAGATCCGACGTGGATTCCCGCCAATACCAGCCACTGTTTGGTATGAATCCTGAGCGGGAACTCCACGCCAAATTTTAAATAAAAAAACCAGCATGGGTTCCCCCTCCAGGAGCATACCAGGCCCTTCGGTCTTGTATGGATTTTAAGGGGAATCCCCTAAGCCGGAAAAACGGCGTGGGGGTCCCCCTCAAAATCCAAACCAGACCCTTATCCGAGCACGCAACCTGGCAGGCCACAGGAAAAGAGGGGGGGGATGAGAGCGTGGCCCCCCTCCATCCTGAACCGTACCAGGCCACATGCCCTCAATATGGGGGGTGGGTGCTTTGGGGAGGGGGGTGAC
>CM055117.1:441568324-441623324 GCA_029206835.1 Rana muscosa
AGTTCCACCCAAAAATGGAACTTCCGCTTTAAGTGATGGTGACCCCCTGACATTTTTTGGGAGGGGAGGTGGATACCCTCTTTTTAGAAGCAGCCAGCTCCCACTTCCTTCCGGGGCTCCGCAGCGCCAAAAGGAAGTTCACCTCCCCCTCCCTCCCTGCAATCTTCTGGGACATGTCACAGGTCCCAGAAAATTGCCTGGCCATTCGCAGTGTGTGCCCGGCTGTGAAGCCACAGCCGGATGCTCACAGTAAGAATTCCGGCGCCATGGAGAGGAGGGAAAGAGGAGCTATGTACACCCGCATCACTGCACCGTAGGACAGGCGAGTGCCTGATTAAAAGTCAGCTGCTACACTTTTTGTAGCTGCTGACTTTTAATTGTATTTATTTTCCGCTGAACTTACCGTATTTATCGGCGTATAACACGCACCCCAAGTTTAGGAGGGAATTTTAAGGAAAAATAACTTGCATTTAAATGCAGCATGCAGCCGTGCCCAGTGTCCATCTGTCCATCTGCAGCCGTGCCCAGTGTCCATCTGTCCATCTGCAGCCGTGCCCAGTGTCCATCTGTCCATCTGCAGCCGTGCCCAGTGTCCATCTGTCCATCTGCAGCCTTGCCCAGTGCCTTTGCGATCGTGTCAGTCCCGGCGTTTTTTAAAATTTGGCGCCGATTTCTGTGGAGAGGAGCGAGCGGGGCCGAGTGTACTTCAGCTAGACTCGGCTCCTCTCGCAGTCCCGCCCATCTCCACTGACTACGCCGCTGACGGAGAAAGCCGAGTGTACTTCGGCTAGACTCGGCTCTGCTCACAGTCACAGGCAGGACTGCAAGAGGAGCCGAGACTAGCCGAAGTACTCGGCTTTCTCTATGTCAGTGGCGCAGTCAGAGATGGGCGGGACTGCGAGAGGAGCCGAGTAAAGCCGATTTGTACTTCGGCTTCGGCTCCGCTCGCTCCTCTCGCTCGTTTTCAGCAGGGGAATTCGACGGAGTATCGGCGTATAACACGCACCCACAATTTCCCCCTGATTTTAAGGGGAAAAAAGTGCGTGTTATACGCCGATAAATAGGGTAGCTTTAAGTATGGTATTACCCCGAAGATCCTCCAGGAAGTATGTTGCTGTGTGTGTGTTTCCCCAAGGTAGGCATATTTCAGGTTTTTTGCCTGTTTTTTTTTTTTTAGATGGGATGAAGGTAATTAACATTCTGTAGTCTAAATGAAATTCTGTAAAGTCCTTTTTTTTTTTTTTATTGATTTATACCTACAGGTAAGCCTATAATAAGGCTTGGCCGGTGGGTACATTTAAATATCTCCTAAACCTGCACCGTTAGGGAGATATTTTACTTCAGTAGCGCCAGTTGGGTTACCAGCCTATGCACACTATTCTCTCGTTGGATGGCATGCCATCCATTGAAAGAGCCGTGGCACAGAGCTGTGCCATTGAAATGGCTTGGGGCCAGTAAACTCTGAAGGAAGACCAGGTGAAGATGAAGGCCCGGTCAGTGGTGTTCACTTCGTGTTTAAGGTAGGTCTTTCATAATGTGCTAGTATGCAATGCATGGCAACGCATTATGCTCTAGCACGGAGAAGCCTTTTTTTTTTTTTTTTTTTTTTTTTTTTTTTTTGCGGTTTACTACCGCTTTGAGCTACAATGCAGGTAATATTAAGATTGCCCTATTAAATATGTGCACACAAGTGGTCAGTGTGCAGTTGGATTTCCTATCCTGCTTGGTCATTCTTCTAGGGCAAGGGTCTCCAAACTTTTCCATATGAGGGCCACATCCTATATTTTAGAATCTTTTTGGGGTGAAAAAATCCCCATCAGAAAGTGCCCCTTACATCAGAGTCTTCCAAGCAGAGACCATAGGCAGCCTCTGCTGACCTTAATTCTTTAATTCCTAATCAGTGCACAATGAAGACATGCCACATATTTGAGACCACTGTTCTAATGGATAGCGATCAGGTTGTTGTAGTTGGTAGCCCTCCATACCTCTCAAATTTCTGATCTGGGAAAAGAGGGCACACACAAAGTATGTAGGCAACGAACACATCCCTGTTATTCCAGCTTCACAGATCATAAAGAATTACACATACATTTTTCCCTTTTTTGACTACTGCTTAATAATATGAAAATTAAAATGGTACATGCAAAAATAGTTTTAGTGTAGTAAAATATTTTTGATGCATTTTATAATCTAAAGATGTCTCAATTACACAAAAGGGATAAGAGGTAAAAGGGACTTGGTTTCAAAAATTAGACAGTTGGGAGCTATGACAATCAGTAATACAGCCAACTAACCTGGTTAATAAGACCTGTGTATAGGTTGCTTTATCTAAATGCATACTCTAGCTAGGCAGACCTGAAGATTTTTTTTGTTTGATATGGTTTCGCCCCTCTCTCTAAATGATTGCCCAGCATAAAATGTTCTTACAGACACATGTTAGCTCTGGTCTGCATGAGGAAAATTGTTTCCGTAAAAATCCCTCCCCTTTTTTTTTTTTTAACACTGCAGTAGTTTTTTTACTGATCTGCACATACAAAGATCGTCAAAGCAGACAGAAGTGTAACTGGTGCCTTTTGGATGCTTAATGGGGGTTCCAGGATGTTAAACGCAGAGAAATATGAAATTGTGCAGTGCTGGAATGGTACAGAGGCTTTTGCTAGGCCCAGTCGCAATTGTCGCAACCTTTGTAGAAATCCATTTCTTTGTTCCAGCCAAATTTATGTCTGCTGCTCGCACTTATAGCCAATTGTAGTTTGCAGTTTAAAATTAGTGCTGGTAGTTTCTCTATTTCATTTTTATTGTTGACATCCATCTTTTTTCACAGGTGGTAAAGAACATTCCCAATTCCCATGTACTAGCCTGCGCTCCTTCCAACAGCGCTTCAGACCTCCTGTGTCAGCGTCTGATGAAGCATATGGACAAGAAAGACATCTACAGATTCTTAGCCAGCAGTAGGGACTTTCGATTTGTGCCAGAGGATATTAAGGTATTCCTATAATGTTATATTTCTTTTAACCTGTGTGATTAAGAGGCTTTCCATTTTAAGAGATTCAAGGCTACCAGCTGTAAGCAAGGCTGCCTGGCTTCCTTTGGGTGTTGCAGCCTGCATTTGGAAACTCGCTAGATTCAAATGCAGTCTTTGTCGCAAGACACAAATGTTATAAAACCTGCATATCAAAACATTTTAAAACAGGGACTTTCCTTCAGCACATGCCACAGTTGAAACTGCATGCATAATAATAAAACCTACAGTAAATGCATACATTGCAACATAAAATATGACCTTAAAGGTTCCCTCCTATAGTACAGTGCTATCATTCTAAAACCATCACCATCAACCATCAGAGAATCCAAAAGATCTTGCTTATTTATGTGCAAAAAAACATGTATACTGCACACACAAATTGTGAAAAATCCACAGTGATAATTGGTGTCCATGTACCACACCCAGGAATAATAAAAATAACTCCTCCACATATGTGGTCCGATCAGGTACGCCTGTCAGTTTTTCAGGTGGTCTGTTTGGACGGTACATTCACCCCTATAAACCGGCTAGTGTAAACAGACTTGTCTGTTTACACCTGCCTTCCGCTGATCTGATCTAGCCCCCTAAATAAATTTGAGGTGGATCGGATCAGAGGGAGAGGGGTGTAAACCGAAAGCGGAGCCTGGTTACACCTGGCTGTCCATAGAGCAGAGCAGGCTGCTTTGTTTCTACAGACAGTGCAGAGGACCAGTCATCCTCCCACTTTGCTCTGATCAGTGGACAGATCCCCTACTTATTAAAAAAAAAAAAGGCTGCTCTGTGTGACAGAGCCGTTAGTATGATTATTAGGTACCGCTCACACTTTTTTAGCGTGTTTTTGGAGTGGCACTATTGACATTTGAATGGGCCTACCTCTTCTCCAAAAACACACTAAAGAAGCTCAAAGTACCAAATTTTGGAATGGAGTCAAACGTGTTTCACGCCGCATAACTACCTGACTGCCACCCACGTTTGGGGGCCATTAGGAAATAATTGCACCGCAAGCGCGTCACACATTTTAGCATGTTTTCAGAAACCCAGGCAAAAACTTTTGTTTCTGCCCCTGTTTCTGCTATTCCCAGGTGTGAACAGGGCCAAGACATTGATTTGTAAATATATCTATGTATCACAGTGATACATTGTTGCAGTGCAAATTTAAAAATTCTGAGAGAAACGGCTTCAGTGAAATCCTGCAGCTAGTGGGGTACTCTCCTAAACAGAGGGGGGTACTGGCCAGTCAGTGAAGGAGAGCGCTCCTGGCCTTGCGCACTACTTGGTAAAGATCCACCTGCACTGTCTGGCTCTAGGTTTTTTTAAACCCAGGTATTCTACCATATTTTGGTTTTGTATATGAAAATATCCAGAATCCTAGAAGGGAATGTCTGCTTAAAGCTGCTTGTACAGAGCCTACATAATGCCTTACTTGGAACCCACTGCCAAAACGTACATCCACCCAATGAGATGAAGAGGCAGTTGCGTGCTGGGGTTTGGGTAAAAGCACCTGCTTCTGCACTGACATTCTCCAATCTCTCATATATTATCTGTGTTCGAAGCGAGTCCTGGAGGAACCATTACACAGGCTCCACACCCTGTATAAAAGACACATTGTTGCTTTTGGTGTTATTGAATAAATTGATTTTTAAATATTTCTACATTCTTTATAGCCTTGTTGCAACTGGAATGCCAGAAAAGAAGATTATGAGTATCCTAGTAAACAACAGCTGAAACAGTACAGAGTAATCATTACAACTCTTGTTACTGCTGGACGGTAAGACTGGCATATTCTAGTTTATCTTTATATTGGTGACCAGTTGAAAGAATAGTAACTTTTAACAACCAAAATTGCCATTCTTTTTATTTTATTTTTTCCCCACCATAGCAGTCCTACTGTGGAAGTCTGAACTTGGCTATGAACTAAGCTATCCGTTTCACATATCTGAAGTAGATCAATTAAATTTGCAGCAAACATTCTAACACAGGGATTTTGGCGACAATTTTTGCATTTCATGTCAATTCCAATGTTTTTCTGTTGCTGTACTATATATCAGCATAGACCAGTGTTGGCCTGTTCGTAGGGCCCCCTAATCTACATGCTGGGCACCGGACGCATGGATTCCAATCAGGGTTTTGGAGCCAGAGGCTCGAATAGGCTTCAAAAAAGGGTGGGCTCAGGGCGCAGTGAGCCCACCCAGTTGTGTGACGATGGCGAATTAATATTTGCTATTGTCACACTGATTCTCCTTCCAGCCAGTCAGGAAGTAGGTCGTGAGACCCATTTCCCGAATGGCGGTAAGAAGTGTTTCAATTGGCGGAGGGGGAGGGAGGAGATGCCTTGATGCAGAGGAGGATAAGTGAGGGGAAGCCGTCGCCTGCGCCAAAGATGGGGTGGGGGCGATGTCTGCTGGCCACACCCAAAAATATTCCACCAGCCGCCACTGCCATAGACTGGCATATTTAATTTTTTATTTGACAGTATTTATTTCTACAAGTAAAATCGCTGCAATGGTATAATTGTTGTGCCAGTACATTCTGAAATGGGAGGAGTTCAGGTGTGATCAATGTAAAACAAGAACTGTTTAGTCTCCTAATTTTAAAAGAAAATCTATGTACCAAAGTGTGAATTGCATTCTATCTGATGGTTTTGCCTGTTGAAGCGGTTAGTCCCATTTACACGCCACTCTGCTGAGCAAAGTTTATAACCATTAGGCAACACTGTACATTTTTCCGCATATGTAGATGGCTTGTGCTGTTGTACTCATAGGTTCTTGGTTTGACTTTCCCTATCCTTCCCAGATGCTGTACAGAAGCTTTTGGTCCCTTTATCCTTCAGTAAAATTGGTAAAAGTTTTTTTTTTTTTACAGGCAAAGTTTTATAACAGCTGCCTTCTAAGAAATGATAGCAGAAGTGCCAGTGCTGAGGGCAAGAGAAGGAAATCTTGCCAGCTCCCCCAACGTTCTTAGGTGGGCCTAAATAGGTATTCAACAGAACCGTGTCCACTATGCGTTTTTAAAGCATGATGATCGTGCAATGGTCAAGAAATCTGTATTTTTTTTTTTTTAAGATTTGACCTCCAAAAATGCATTTTCAATTCTAAGTCTGGTATACAGGACACAACACACTGTTGGAGAAAGTAATTTCACCAGTAATAACAGGAGGTCAGGGCTTCACACAAATTACTCTAAGGCCCATTTTAACAATCGTGCGACTCGTCCTGCGACTTGGCACTGCAAAGTCGCATGACAAGTCGTACCCCATGATTTCCAATGAGTACCGTTCATATCTGTAGGACTTGAAAGTAGTCCCTGCTCTACTTTGGTCCAACTTTGATGCGACTTGAGGTCCAAAGACCGCAAGATCGCACAGGCATTGCTTTAGGTCGTGCCAAAGTCGCGTGTCTTTAAGGTCATACAAGTGTGGAAGATGCCTTGGTGTAAGTTTTTGGCGTACACAGCTAGCCGCCTTTTTCTTTGTCTGTTTAGGAGGCCCCACCCCCAATCAGTCAGTATGGCCAGCTTAAAGTTTGTAGTGACAGTAAAACTACTCAAGTGTGACACTCTCTTCCGTGTCACACTAGTAATGGTGTTGCTGACAAAGATCAGTATTCACATCAATAAACCCCCTGCTAAAAAATCTTTTTAATCTTGAACAAACCTATTGAGATCCACAAAGCAAGCATCAAACTCCTGGGGCTCAGCTACATATTCATAGAATAATCAGTTACTCTGTGGTGAGTCTCCTTCTCCCCATGCCTCCCCCCCCCCCCCCCACCCTCATTTGGACAAACTAAAGCCTACTACACAACCCAGCAAGGTTGAATGGAAAAAAAAACTGACCAGTCAAGAGGAGCCGCTTTACTAACTATTCGTCGTTGGTACAGCGTTTTTCCCTTTCGGTTCTATTGTGTTCTGACAGGGGGACGGGGGACATCCCCCACACCAGAACACTTCAGTCATTGACTGAGAGGGGCGATCAGGAGCAGTGGCGTCACTAGGGTTGGTGTCACCCAGTGCGAAAAAAAATTGGTGTCGCCCCCCCCCTGCCAACTATAGCCTCCGTTCAGTACAGACCCCCTTTCCTCAGTATAAACCCCCACATAAAGTACAGAACCCCTCCATCAATATAGACCTCCCTCCCCAGTGCAGACCCCCTTCATCAGCATAGACCCTCCTCAGTGCAGACCCCCTCCATCAGCATAGTCCCCCCCCCCCCAGTGCAGACCCCCTCTTTAAGCATAGTCACCCCTGTGCACCCTCTGGAGAGTCGGGATGGTGTCACCCCTCTAGCGGGTGTCACCCGGGTGCAGACCGCACCCCCCGCTAGCAACGCCACTGATCAGGAGCCATTTGGCAGACCTTTTTTGTCATGTCCCTTCGGCCAGCTTCTGTCGGACCGAATGTCAGATGGCTTCTATCGAACTGGTCGATGTCCCCCGATTTTCGCCACATGTGTATTACAGGAGCAAGTTGCACACATTCTCCTGTTATACAAGTTATAGGTGATTTTGTTTTAAACATTAATCCTTTGTTCACTGGTATAATTTATTTTATTTTTTTAGACTTACATCAGCAAACTTCCCATCTGACCATTTCACTCATGTGTTTATTGATGAGTCTGGCCATGCAGTAGAGCCAGAGAGTGTGACAGCTGTGGCAGGTACAGTAAAGGCAATTCAACATAACTATAAGCCATTCACCATACTCATTCAATAAACCAGCAAATGTATTGTGAATTTAATTTCTTCAGAAATTTTACATCTGATGACTGGAAAACCTAGTTGGTGTCCTATCATTGGTATCATTTTTATACAATTGAGAGTTTTTTTTTATTTTATTTTTTTAATAATCTGCTTAGTTAATTAACCACTTTGTAATAATTACCACTTTGTATTTTGTTCTTTTGCCACCTTTTTGATATACGTATTTTACCAACTTTGTTATCTTTGATGTTTTTCTAACATACTCGCCACATTTCTAACCTAAATTATTATGTAAAGCTAATTATTTTGGAAGTACTAAACACATTTTTATGTACAGCAAGGGTTGGCAATGTTTTTTGGGGTTTGCAAGATGGTTTTGTGAGGGTAACTCATGGCTTCAAGCTAAACTCCAGTAAAAAAAAAAAAAAAACCTTTCTAATTTTAAATGGATCAAAGATTTTATTGTAGTGCCAACAAGGGACTTGCTGTCAATAAAGCAAAGTGAGGCAACAGCCTCAGGCAGCACTCAGTAGGGGGCGGAACTTGGCAGGAGTGTCAATACCAGACACGCCATCCTCACCTCGGCTCAGTAACATTTGCCTGTTTACAGAGGGCAGCCTTACTAGGCTAGTTGCTAGGGTGCAGTGCGCCTGCCTGTACCTTGGCAGCAAAAATGGGGTGGTATTTCTGGCTCCTGGGGGGGGGTGTCTATCTCCTAGGGGGCATGGAGAGGTGGCTAAAACATATATGTAGCGTGGGTTAACATTTAGGGGGAGTGCAAGGGTGGTAGTATGACCCAATGCACTGATTGTTGGGAAAACTGGGAACTTTATTTATGGTTCTTGGAGGACTCTGGTGGTGTGAGGTTCCCTGCGACCTGCAGGTGGCTTTGTTGCCCTGGGCCGGAGTTGAACCCTCACCGCAAGACTGTGCATCCCTTTTTTATCCTTTTCCGGCGCTTGTACAGCGGGGCGGGGAACCTGCTGTGACGCAAAGGGAGAGGGGATAAAAGGGGCGGAAGCCCTGAACACGGGGTTCAGAGTCGGAGGTCAGAGTCGCGCCCAGGCACCTTCAGCCTGGGTGCTGGCGTTTTGGAGTTCCGGGCTCAGGTGCCCTTGACCTGGCCGGAGCGGGAGATGGAGTCCATTCCAGGCACCTTTAGCCTGGGGTGAGGTACTATTGAGAAGGCCTGGGGCCCGGTACCTTCGACTGGGTCCCGCAAGGGTGGAGGAATCCGAGGGGGCCCTAAAGCCTTGGGTGCCCGAGTCTGAGATGAGGCGGCCAGGGAGCGTAACCCCTCCGAACAGTCCGGTGCAGCATTGCTGGTGACGGCAGGGCCTCTAACGCTCTTGGACGGATGTCTTCCCTCTGATGGGGGCTGCGTTTAGCAAAGGTAATTCACTCTCTGTTCTACACAGTCGGTGGCAGCGACTGTGCGCCATAACCGTTGGTGACATCACAATGGTTGGTTCTACCCAAGGATTGTGCCTCGACCTACTCCCCACCTATACTGAACTGTTCTTTGGTCACAACCTGTCTGTGCTAACTGACGATTTATTGCTGTTGGGGAATAAATACGAGTTGGACCTTTTCAGAGGTGTGGAACTCCAGTTACTGGGAGTAGAGGGGATCATTTACAGAAAAGACTTGGCTCTGGGTTATACACATGACCCGATGGTAAAATAGGTTCTGGCCTTCACCTCTATCCAAAAAAGGGCATGGGCCGTGGTGTATCTCATCCCTCCTCCCATACTCCCCCCTAGACGGGACAACAAGCCGAAAAGAAGGGGTGAGAGGTCACTACACATATATATGTTAATTAATCTAGGTATTCTTCTGGTCCCAGAGACGCATCAAGACGTGAGAAAAATGTTCTCTAAAGTTAGTGGAAATCCTAGTTTTGATACAACTAAATGTTTGTTTCTTCACTGGATGGTTTTTTACTTTTTTCATTGAGAGCCTGTAACCTCGCTTGTTGATCAGATTACAATGATGTCTAGGACAGAATATGAGACTGAATAGCCACAAAAAAGCACAGACCAAAACAAAAACCTGATAGAAGTTCCAACGCTTCCTCCTTAGACCCCAAAATAGAAAAAGTTAGAGGAGATTTTTTTTTTTTTTTTTTTAAAGGGGGGGGGAGGCATAAACCTAAATTGGCTCAGTTCACTCAAATGGGTTTTATTTCTGCCTTTTTTGAAGAGCTACTGACTTGCTGAAAAACCACCATCTTCTTGTTGATCTTTCACCCTCTAGATGTTTGTGTAGCCCTTTTTTGGGGGGGATTATAAGAAATAGCCTTCCCAAAAAGGATATTGAGGTAAACCTGTAGGTAAATAAGAGAACCAGAACCTTTTCTAAATGAAAGGGTGGGTTTGATAATAAAGGCAGCGCCCACCCAGGACAAGGTCTCTATGAACAGAAGGGATTCCCTTCCTGGGAAAAGAATCGGTCATTTTAAATAAAGTAATTGGATGCAGAGAAACTACTTCAACTAGCATTTGACATGAACTGTAAGTATATAGATGCACACCAATATGGAAATACAAGCTTTATATAACAAAAAAGATTAATAATCGTACATACAATGTATAGACATGTATTATCAGCAAAGGGCCCAACAAGTCCTGGTGGAACTATTAATCTACCTCCAGATGAATGTTGCAGTAATTGGCATTGCTGAATCGTGGCTTCATTCTTCACATGACTGAGCTATTAATATTCCTGGCTATGCTCTTTCGGAAAGACAGGGTAAAACGGAGGGGTGGTGTCTGTCTGTCTCTATGTGAGAAGTGATCTCAAAGTGAGTGTGAAGCATGATGAGTGGAACTGTACATGCGTGTGCATACTACAAAGGTTATAATTGGTGTTTGTTATAGACCTCCCAGTGTTAATGGGGAGGTGGAGACTCCGCTCCTTGCACAGATAGCAAGGGCTGGGACAGTGATAATAATGGGGGATTTTAACTACCCAGAAATTGACTGAAGTAATGGCACTGCTGTGACAGTTCAAGGGCAAAAATGTATAAACCCTACTACAAGACAATGTTATGGTCCAGTTTATTGAGGTCCCAACTAGGAACGATGCTTTACTGGACCTGGTAATCTCAAACCGTGCATAGCCCATTACCAATGTTCATATAAAAGAACACCTGGGTAGCAATGACCATAACATGATTTCATTTAATGTTGGCTGTAAGCAAGAAGCTTATACTGGAAATATAAATGCACTTAACTTTTAAAAGCAAATTTTCCAAGAATGAGGGCTGCTCTCTAAGACTTGCCTGGAAGAGAATATTGACATCTATGAACACAGAACAGAAATGGGAATTCTTCAAAAAGACTGTATGCAAAATCACTGCAAAGTATATTCCTATGGGCAATAAGTTTAAAAGGCTAAAAATAAAACATGGCCAAAGTAAGAAAAGAGCTTTTAAAAAATATAAATAGAACACTATCGTCATTTAAATGTTACAAAGATAACAGAATGTGAAGAAATCAAGGATGCAAAAAATTCAAAATCAATGACAGATTGCAAAAGATGGTGGCACAAACCCCAAAAAATTATTAAAATATATCCATAGTAAAAAGGTCAGATCTGAGAATGTGTAGGCCCTTTTTACAAAAATTCAGGAGTGGATGACTGGGGACAAAGAGGTCAAATTTAAATATTTTCTGCAACTCTGTGTATACAAAGGAGCATGGGGAAGCTCATGTCCATAATGGGGATGGTATTGACATTGCCCCAAATGATCCACAATGGCTCCAAAGTGATATGGTCCAGAAATATTTAGATAGAATAATGGTGGATAAAGCACCTGGATCAGATGGCATCCACTTTGTCATTTTAAAGCCATTGTTTCTATTTTTTAGGGACTCTTTTTAATGACTGGCCCTACACCAATCCAGTAGTACTAATCCAATGTGGTGCCTATATTTAAAAGGGATCAAAGTCTTTACCAAGTAACTATACTCCTGGTATTTTAACTTCTATAGTCGGGAAGATGCTGGAGAGTTTAATAAAAGACCACATAGATGAGTTCTTGCTGGAAAATAATTTAAGCAACAGACGGCATGGATTCATGAAAGACAGAAGTCTTTAAACCTAATTTCTTATGAGGAGGCAAGTTAAACTTTGGACAAAGGGGTGGCTGTGGACGTATGCTTGGATTTTGCAAAAGCCTATGACACCATTCCTCACACACAGCTAATGTGTAAGGTAAAGTCTACAGGCTTGGAAAGATCAGTTTGTAAATAGATCGATAGAAAACTGACTAAAAGACAGAATTCGGATAGTAATTAATGATTCTTACTCCTGAGAGATCGAAGGTTCTCAGTGGTATAACCCAAGGTTCAGTACAATTTCAGTGTTTGCAGATGACGCCAAGCTATGTAGTTGAATAACCTCCTTACAGGATGTCTCCAACTTGCAAGCCAACCTCAATTCACTGTTTATTCGGGCAACTAGGTGACAAATGAGGTTTAATGTTGATAAATGTAAAGTTATGCAATTGACGCTAAGAATATGCATACTTCATACATACTAGGGGGAGTACAACTGGGGGAATCAATGGTGAAGGATCTGGGGGTTTTGGTAGATCATACGCTTAATGGCATGGAATGCCAAGCTGCGGTTTAGAGAGAGAGATCACTTTAACCACTTGCCTACTGGGCACTTGAACCCCCCTCCTGCCCAGACCAATTTTTAGCTTTCAGTGCTCACACTTTGACAATTGGGCCACTTTCACACTGAGGCGCTTTTCAGACGCTTTCACGCTAAAAAAGCGCCTGAAAACTTATTTCCATTAAAATCAATGAATGCTTTCACACTGGGGCAGTGCGCTGAAAAAACGCCCCTCTCCATTGAAATGAATTGAAAGCGCTTCAAAAGCGCTCAGTGTTTTACTGGCATTTTTTCAAGCACCTCAGTGTGA
Organism: Rana muscosa; assembly: GCA_029206835.1. Lineage (NCBI taxonomy): Eukaryota > Metazoa > Chordata > Amphibia > Anura > Ranidae > Rana > Rana muscosa. The sequence continues at coordinate 441,580,980 of CM055117.1, forward strand.
AAGTGGCCTTGGTCATGTAATACTGTACCCAAATTAATTTTATGTCCTTTTTTTCCATACAAATGGAGCTTTCTTTTGGTGGTATTTTATCACCTCCTGGGTTTTTTTTTTTTTTTTTTTTGCGCTATAAATGAAAAAAAATGAAAATTTTGAAAAAAATACAAATTATTCCTTGTTTCTGTGATTAAAAATTTGTAAATTAATTTTTCTTCAAAAATTTTGGCCACAATCTTTTACTGCTACATATCTTTGGTAAAAAAAAAATAACCCAAATTGGTGGATATTATTTGGTCTGTGTGAAAGTTAGTCTACGAGCTGTGATGCAAATCACAAAAAAAATCACACCTGAAGTACTGGTGGCCTATCATTTCTTGCGACCCCAACAAGCCAGGAAAGTACAAATACCCCCCAAATGACCCCCCTTTTTTTTTTTTTTTTAAAGTATACATTCCAAGGTATTTGGTAAGAGGCATGGTGAGGTTTTTGATGTAATTTTTTCCCACAAGTCTTTGCAAAATGAAGATTATTTTTTACACAAAATTGTCGTAATAGGTTATTTCTCTCGCATGGCATGTGTATACCACAAATGACACCCCAAAATACATTCTGCTACTCATCCTGAGTATGGCAATACCACGTGTGGGACTTTTTCACAGCCTGGCCACATACTGAGGCCCAACATACAGGGAGCACCATCAGGTGTTCCAGGAGCATAAATTATACATCTAACTTGTTGACTACCTATTACACTTTTGAAGGCCCTGGAGCACCAGGACAATGGCCACATACAGAGGCCCAACATGCATGGAACACCGTCAGGTGTTTTAGGGACACATAGCATGCACATACCAAGAATTGCACCCCAAAATACATTCTGCTGAGTAAAGGGTAAACAAAAGATTACCTGTGGATTTAGTAGCGCAGTTGTCCAAAGGAGGATAGCACTGGTCTAGGCAGCAGGCAGGGACTTGGTCAGCAAAAGTGAACACAATTGTCCAGGCAGCAGGCAGGAATACTGTCCATAGTCAGTAAAGGGCCTCAGGCAGGGATACTGTCCATATACAGTCCAGGGTCAGTGGAGGCAGAGATTGTCAGCAGTGCCAAAATATTGGTCCTGGTAGTAGGCAGGAACATGGTCCATGTGCTGTGCTCAGTTCATGCGACAGCCAGAGGTATGATGGCAGAAGTAGGGCATCGTTCAGGACAGAATGGGGACAGTGGTAGATGCTTCTCCCACCCAAATCTCTTTGAAGCCTCCGAGTCTCCAGACCCTAGTCTAGGAATGAGAAAAAAATGTAATTTCTTCATCCAAAACAACAATTCTGGAGCCCCTCACATATGTGAGACCAATGATATGAATCCCACTAGTCCAGTAGCAGGGTACAAGATCAGTCCAAGAGGCAGGCAAAAGGCATGGTCAAACAGTCCAGATCAGGCAGAGGTATGTACAGAATCGGTAGGCAGAAGCGTGGTCGAATAACAATCCAGGGTCAGTTACAGAGCAATCAGAGGCATAAGAGATATGAAGGTAAATGTCAGGAAGTGAGGGCTATGGTTACCATACTTCACTAATAATTTACTGAAGTATTGGTAACGGAGTAAACGGTCACCTATGCAGAGGCCTGGTTCTGAAGGACATTGGGGACAATAAGTGGTGTCGCTTCTAACTCCTCTGGAGCACACTCTGCATTTTTTTCTGATGTTTTTGGCCTGTTAGTCTGGGAGGAATTTTATCGGGAAAGTGGCGTTCGGAGAGTCGGCTAATCGCATCAGATCGAATGTTTTCTGGTGGGCCGTTCGGGAATATAAGGATAGTGGTCATTTCCTCCTGGTAGCCATTCTGCCTGGTGATCTCCACAAAGGTATTATTGTGGATCGAAGACAACATGTAGACATCCCTTCTGTCCCTCCACTTCACAGCCAGAATTTCCTCATTCCGCAAACTCGCCGTCTCCCCTTTTCTTAACTTCTGGTTGACGAGCCTTTGCGGAAAGCCCTCCCTGTTCTTCCTTATGGTGCCACATGCTGGAGTGTTCCTCCTGTGAAGGTTGCGGAACGGGCAAACTCGTATAAAAGTTGTCCACATACAAATGGTAGCCTTTCTCCAGGAGTGGGTTTAGGATTTCCCAAACGACTTTCCCGCTGGCTCCTATGTAGTCTGGGCAATTAGGGGGATGCAGCTGGGTGTCCTTCCCTTCGTATACCCTGTGGCTCGGTCGCACAATTTATACAGCTTCACCCCATAGCGGGCCCTTTTGGTGGGAATTAATTGCTTAAAGCCCAGCCTGCCAGTAAATTTGATAAGTGACTCATCCACGCATACATGTTGGTCTGGGGTAAACAACTGGGGGAAGATTTCAGAAAATAGGATTTTTATAACAGCTTACCTGTAAAATCCTTTTCTTGGAGTACACCACGGGACACAGAGCTAGTCATTACATAATGGGTTAAGGGTCACCAGCGGTGATTGGACACTGGCACAACCAATGGAAGACAGTTCCCCTCCATATAACCCCTCCCATCAGGGAAGTACCTCAGTTTTGTAGCAAAGCAGTAAGGTTCCCATAAGAAGGGGGGGACCTCTGTGTCCCGTGGTGTACTCCAAGAAAAGGATTTTACAGGTAAGCTGTTATAAAAATCCTATTTTCTTTATCGTACACCACGGGACACAGAGCTAGTCATTACATAATGGGACGTCCCAGAGCAATGCTCATATGAAGGGGGGGAGACACAGATCAAAACAGGCCGCTTGCGGACCAGAAGCCCTATACTGCTGCCTGCAGCACACTTCGCCCAAAGGCGGAATCCTCATGTCCTTTCCATCTATTTGATAGAATTTGGAAAATGTATGGACTGAAGACCAAGTTGCAGCTTTACAGATCTGAGCCATCGAAGCCTGGTGGTGCACTGCCCATGAAGCACCTATCGCCCTGGTAGAGTGCGCCTTAACAGGAAAAGGAGGAGTCCTGTTCTTTAAACCATAAGCTTGAATAATTACTTGTCTAATCCACCTGGAAATGGTGGATTTTGATACCGCTTGGCCCTTCTTGGGCCCATCTGGTAAAATAAACAAAACATCTGTTTTACGTATCTGAGCGGTTGCTTGCAGATACACCTTTACCGCTCTCCCTAGATCTAGAGAGTGTAATAATTTTTCCCCCGCCGTCCGCGGGTTTGGAAAAAAGGAAGGCAGAACAATGTCTTGATTCAAGTGAAAAAGCCGACACCACCTTAGGTAGAAAAGCCGGATGGGGTCGTAGTACGATTTTGTCCTTGTGACAAATTAGACAAGGCTCTTTACAAGAAAGAGCTGCTAGCTCTGATACTCTCCTAGCAGAAGCTATAGCAATCAGAAAGGCCAACTTCCTACTTAATATAATTAAAGGAATATGGCGAATAGTTCAAAAGGTTGCTTTTGCAACACTGACAATACCAAATTCAAATCCCATGGACACAAGGGAGTCCTAACTGGAGGATTTATCCTCAGTACCCCCTTAATGAATGTCCGAACTAGGGAGTGAGATGCCAATGGTCTCTGAAAGAAGACTGATAGAGCCGATATTTGCCCTTTGCTGGTGCTCAGGGCTAAATTCATATCCACTCCTAACTGGCAAAAAGCAAGAATCCTACTTATTTCATACTTCTGAGGATTCCAACATCTGGATTCACACCAGGAAACGTATGCTCTCCAGACTCTCAGATAGATGAGTCTGGAGGCTGGCTTTCTAGCATTAATGAGCGTAGAAAGAGCCGGACCAGAGACCCCTCTCTTTTTAAAAATGTGGGTCTCAGCAGCCAGGCCGTCAACTTTAGCCTTTGTAAGGAAGGGTGGAATACTGGACCCTGTGACAGCAGGTCGTGTCGGAGTGGAAACTTCCAGGGCCTTCCTATCGCCGTTTTTACAATCTCGGCGTACCAAGGCCTCCTGGGCCAGTTTGGGGCCACTAGGATTACTGGTATTCCCTCCTCCTTGATCCTGCGAAGCAGTCTTTGTAGAAGAGGGATCGGAGGGAATGCCTAGATCAGTGAGAACTGATTCCATGGAGTTATTAGAGCGTCTGTATTATTAGAGCGTCTGTCCCGTAGGCTAGAGGATCCCTCGTTCTGGACACAAAGTTGTCCAATTTCTTGTTGAACCTGGCAGCTAGCAGGTCTACATCTGGGTTTCCCCATCTCAGACATATGGCCTGAAAGATCTCGGGGTGAAGAGACCACTCCCTGGTAGCAGCTGCTGACGACTCAGGTAGTCTGCTTGCCAATTTTCCATCCCTGGAATGAAGATTGCAGAAAGGCAAGGTACATGCTCTTCTGCCCATGCCAGGATCCGGTTCACTGCGGGTGCCTCCTTGGTGATTGATGTAAGCTACTGCAGTAGCATTGTCGGATTGAACCCGAACTGGGTAGCCCTGTAACCTGTATGTCCAGGTTTTGAGGGCTAAATATACCGCCCGGATCTCTAGCACATTGATGGGCAGGATCCCCTGAGTCTTGGCCCAGGTTCCCTGGGTAGAAGCCTCCTCGAATACTGCACCCCAGTCCGATAGGCTGGTATCCCTAGATACCACCTTCCAGGCCACTGGGAGGAAGGACTTTCCCTTCCGTAAATTCCTGGCTTCTAGCCACCAATCGAAGTTGTGGCGTACTTGTGAGGACAGGCGCATGGGTATATCCAGAGCTTGGCTCTTCCTGTTCCAGGAAGCTAAAATATTGCCTTGAAGTAGTCTCGAATGAAACTGGGCGTAAGGGACCGCCTCGAAGGAGGCTACCATCTTTCCCAATAGTCTCATGCGAAGGCGAATAGACGGCCTCTTGTTTGCTTTGACCTTGTGGATCAGGTCTTTCAGAGACTGTATCTTCGGTTCTGGCAGGTATACCCCGTTTTGGGCTGTATCTATGATCATGCCCAGGTACCCTATCCTTCTTTGGGCCTGGAGAGAGGATTTTTGTAAATTTATAATCCATCCTAAATGCTCCAGGTATCCTACTGTAGTGTGTACAGCGTGACCCAATCCGTCCTTTGACTGATCTATTACTAGTAGATCGTCCAGATAGGCTGTTACCGCAATGCCCCGTGTTCTTAGGTTACTAACAGAGGAGCTAGCACCTTTGTGAATACTATGGGCGCGGTGGCTACACCAAACGGCAGAGCCACAAATTGAAAGTGGCGATCTTCTACCGCAAACCTTAGGAATCTTTGAGCGGGGAGGATGGGTATGTGTAAATGTGCGTCCTTGATATCTATGGGCGCCATGAATTTTCCGCCCTTTAAAGTGGCGGCCACGGATCGGATCGTTTCCATTCGAAAATGGCGATCGTTCAGGAACCGATTTAGGGATTTTAGATCCAGGATGGGTCTGACATCTCCATTTGGCTTTGGAATCACAAAGAGGTTTGAATAAAAAACCTGAACCTCGCTCTTTTTGGGGTACGTCTGTAACTACCCCTTGAGCCATTAAGTGATTCAAACCTTTGAAGAAGGATTCTCTTTTTTGTGGATCCTTGGAGAGTCTTGAACCTCGGAATTGAGAAGATGGGATCTCTCGAAATTCCAGTTTGTACCCTGAGGATATTGTGGATACTACCCAATTGTCCTGGATTTCTGACCACCAAGTCGCTCAGAACTGACAAAGCCTTCCTCCCACTCGGCCGAGCGGGGGCGCCCCTTCACTGAGAGGCTTTGGGGGCTTGCTTATTAGCTCTTGCACCCCACGGCTTCTTGTTCTTCTGAGCTTGCCCCTTGGCTTTTGTGGGCGGCTAAAACAGGCCGCCGCCACTGGTTGGAGTCAGATTTCCCGGGAGCTGGGGAGAGAGCGTTTAAAACAAGATCTCTTGTTTTTCTTTCTCTCAGGTAAAAGTCATTTTACCACTTGATCTTCTGTATATATTTTTCTAAATCTTCCCCAAATAGGCGTTCGCCATGGAACGGGAACTTGCCAACAGCTTTTTGCATGGGGTCTCCGCTGACCAATGCTTAAGCCAAAGTACTCTGCGCATCTGTACCAGCTGGAGTGTAAGGCGTGATGCCTGTATGATAGAATCTCTCATGGCATCCACTGTGAAGCATAAGGCTTTAGGCAAATTTTTCCCAATTTCTAGCCTGCTCTGAAGGCAGTTCCTTCAGCCCCTGCTTTACCTGTTGGCTGATGACCTGACCCATACCGACTGCTGCTACTGCAGGTTGGGCCGGCCAAAAGGAAGGAGGATTTCAACTTCCTCTCAGAAGGATCTTTTAAACCCTTGTACATTATCCACCGGACATGTCAGGTTTTTATTTACACAAGAAATAGCCGCAACTACCGCAGGCAGGCTCCATTTCTTAAAAAAAAAATTTTTTCCCCCATAGGATAAAGAATGTTAAACCTTTTTGGAGGTGAGAAACGCTTATCTGGATGTTGCCAGTTTGCGTATATTAGATCCTCTAGTAACGGATGAACCGGGAAGGAGCATGCACCTTGCAGGGATCTTAATGACCCTAGGGAGGAGACAGGTAATTCCGTTACCTCTGCAGAGGTTAACTTAAATGCACTGCTATAGCATTGTACCTGTGACCTTAAAATCTGGCTCCTCATCCTCTGCTGATGTAGCCTCCTCCTCCTCATCCTCCTCCCTCAGGTACTTCTGAAGGGAGGTCCAATACTGGAAGAGACCTGCTTCGCTTATTGTTCCTTTTTAGAGGACTTAGCGATTAAGGTAGCAATTTTTTCCTCCAGATTATTTAGGGCAGCTGATAAAGTGTCCTCAGTGACATATTCCTGAACAGGTGCATTTAGCAACACAGGAGAAAAAGGTACCGAGTCAGCACAGTTAGAGCCTCCTCTCAGGCGGTGGTGCTTTATCTCTTTTTGTCCGTATTACTTCCCCTGGAAGGCTTACCGTTTAGACAAAATACAAGGTACCTAAATGCATATACTACCGTGTTCAGTTTAGCAAATACATTAAGTATGCAACTTTTAACACATAACTATGCATAACATGGATGTCTTCTAGGAAGTACCCAATCCAACCACATGGAGTCTTACGTCCCTGTATAGCTGCTGTGTTTCTCTGCCAGGAATAAGAGAACTAACGAGCTTGCTTGCTGCTGCAGTGCTTCTCACACTGACAGTCTTTTAAATTTGGCGCCGTTTCTGTGCCTGCGCGCGCCACGTGCCCGCCTCGGCCCCCCCCCCCGATAAAGCGCGCTCCCGCGCGCGGCCTTTAGCGCTATGGTGGTGGCCATAGTGAGAGAGGACTCTCATCAGCCCCTGCCCCACTTACCTGCATCTGCAGGTGTCTGTATCGGCCACCGGAAGGAGGAGCGGGGTGCTCAAGCAAGCTCAGCAGCGGAGGTGACGAGCAGTGTACTTCGCCGAAGCCGACACTGAACAGAGTGAGGTGAGTATATTCAGCTCTTTACTCCCCCCAGTGGTGGAAAAAAAGAAGACATCCACTTTTTGAAAAAGGTCCCAACCTAGTTATGGACCTTCTAATCTCACCTTATCCACGCCGCAGGTTTTTCTGCTGAAAGATTTCAGACAGATACCAAACTTCACCCTTCACGGTGGGCTATGTGTGCCAACCTTCAGGGATATGGGTTCCTATTTAAAGGATACCTCTCCCCTGGGCCTTGTACAAGACTCTTACCAGGACTTTATAGCGAAATAGCGAAAGTGCTGGATCTTAGAGCCCAGTCCTCCGAAGAGAGACATTACAGGCGACGCCTCATGGATGAGGCCCGGATCCCATCCAGATTCAGCTCATTTGTAGGCGTCTTGGATGGATCCGAAAGCATAGCTCTTTTACCCCCAGAGGGTCTCTTTGGTAGAGCTTTCCTTTAGCACCTCCTAACGCGTCCAACACCTTTCGACACTGGCGAAAAAACTGAGGTACTTCCCTGATGGGAGGGGTTATATGGAGGGGAACTGTCTTCCATTGGTTGTGCCAGTGTCCAATCACCGCTGGTGACCCTTAACCCATTATGTAATGACTAGCTCTGTGTCCCGTGGTGTACGATAAAGAAAAATTGTTTAGTAGTGGCCGAATTTTATACCAGGATTTGGGTCATTTCGGGGAGGGCACTAGTTATTATCATTATAGTGTAGGAACCTCATAATCATGAGATATTTGGTTCTGGGCATTACTGAGGAAAAAGATGGGCGTGTGGTGGATGGGGAGGGGTGACCAATATGGACGCAATTCATTTTTTTGGTTAGTCCCATACAGAATGTGAGGCCCAAAAAAAATCTTAAACTCCTCTCCACTCATAGGGGCGGACATATTAGGACGTTGGGTTACTTGTTATGAGTTGTTGGGCATACAGGTTGCACTGGGCCACAATTGATGATGCAAGCATGTCCTCAGTAAAAATTAAGTGGAAAAAATCATTGGTGAAAATGTTTGTGTCCACCTGGACTCCTGGCTGGGCAGTGAAAGGGGGAATGTTAGCTTCTCCTGAATTAGGAGGAAGCCACAAGGGGTTCTGAAGGTAATAGGGAAGGCTGGAATGGGACCTATCCCTTTGGGACTGAGATGACACCCCACTGGTACTTGGCCTTTCTTGCCGAGGTACTGCGGTGCTGGTGGATGGCACTGCCTCCTCACCAGAACGCCTTTGTCTGGCGGGCGGACTATCATCCTCCTGAGGCGGTCAGTTTTCCACTGCTTAGGATAGGCTCGCAGTCAACATCAGACTCCGAATCTGAATTTGAGGAGGAATCCAAAGCAGAGAGCTCCCGGTTGCTCTCGTCGGTCACAAGAATATTGTACGCCGCCTCGGCTGTAAATGATTTTCTAGACATTGTTGGTGGGCACTGGTGACAAATGGCACTGATTACACGTGAAACTGATGCAAGATGAAACGTGGCACTGATGAAAGATGACAGGTGGCAGTGATGATGGCCGCTGTGATTGGCCATTTACCACGACACGGCCAACACAGATTTTCCCCGATGCGCGCCCTCGGTGGCGCGCGGGAAACAGGAGGACGTACATGGACGCCCTCCCGGCAATTCAGCCCTGCACTGTAGCAGTCTTTCGGCTATAGCGCGGGCGGGGAGTGGTTAAGGTCATCAGAGGACAAGGGGGCACTCTTTACATCTAGAGGAAAAGGGATTTCTTCTCCGAATACAGAAAGGTTTCTTCACAGTAAGCTGTGGAATAGACTCCAAAAGCTGTTTTTTTGCCAGCTCAGTAGATTGCTTAAAAAAAGGTCTGAGTTCTTTCCTAAATTTACATAATATAACTGGGTACTAACCTTTTTGTTAGAGGTAAAGTTTTCCAGGGAATATCCAAACCAGCCTGGAACACAGCATCCCATCAGCAGAAACTGTGGTGTGGCACTGGAACTCAGTCAACCTATCTGATCAGGGTCTAAGTCCATAATGGCTTCCTATCGGTCATGCAACTGGACCTCTAACTACCAAGTGGCCTTTGGATGCCTAACCTGGCTCTAGCCTTGCTGGTTATTGAACCTCAAGCTAAAACTAGCTAAAGAATCCCAGACGAAGTAACGGATTTAACTAAAATAACAGGAGCTGCATATAAAAGCTATTGCAATAAACAGGTTTACCTACTAATAAACTGGAAGGTGACCACTACACACATACAGTAGCACAGACTATCTGGCACTGTACACGTTGGATAGTAATAGGACAGAGATACATCTGTCGCAAGGATTCAGACACAAACTCTTCCCTATTGAAAGTTGCAGTTAAATGATTAGAACCTAGAAATACTTTCCTAATGGTCTCTGCTTGTGGGCTGGGTGTGATATACAGCAGCAGCAGCACGTGTGTGTGTGTGTGTGTGAGAGGGCCTGTGACTCGGGCGCTTTCTCTTTCGCGATTTCTCTCGCACTTTCTGCCTCTCTACTCATCTTTTTCCACAGGTCACTCTCCTGCTGCAGAATCGGCACTAAGAGCAGTGCTTCACTCCTTCAGGCAGCGATGAATTGACCTGTTGAAATGGTTGACTACTCAGTCCAGCATAACAATCCTCTGCGACAGGATCACAAATGCGACTTGGGCATAATGATTAAACCTGCCTGTAATGCACCTTTTGCAATCCTATGTGCAATTACCTTCCCCCTTTTTTAAACTGTACATTTTAATCCTTGTTTAAAAAAGAAAAAAAAAAAAAAAAAACTTGAGGTTTTGATGTTTTGGTATGAAAGTGGCGTTGCTCACTAAAGCCTCATACACACGATACGATTGTTGGCAGGGGATTGTCTGACAGACTGTTGTCTTAAAATCTTACCGTTGGTACGCTCCTTTTTGACAATTTTTGTCTAACTTTCGGCCAACAAATGTTGAATGACATGCTGGTAAATTTTCGGCGGACAGCGATTTGTCGTCAGATTTCTAATGGTCCGTACTCAAATCTGTCACACAAGTTTAAAGTACAAACACGCATTCTCGGAATCTATGCTCATCAAACACGAAATTGGCAGAAGGGGCCCAATAAGTGGCGCTCAAAAAACTGAAATTCCTTGTGCGTCACTACGTTCGTGTTTGTGGCACAACAATTGCCTACCATTAGTATGCAAGACAAGATCCTGGCACACGCACCCTTTTGACAAAAAGCAGACGCTCGGTCGGCCAACAATCATACCGTGTGTACGAGGCTTAAGATTCCTCGCCACTGTTTTTAAGATGTTTTCTGCATCCCATCCTGGGAAGCCTTTTTGCTGCTTCTCGGAAAATAAAATTCCTCTTTTAATCCAACTATCCAGAAAAGTTATGAGATCTAGGATATTCTTTTAATTTTCTTTTCTTTACACTGTAGGTATTTTGGATGTAATGGCGGGAGGACAGCTTGTACTTGCTGGTGATCCTAAACAGCTTGGCCCAGTATTAAGGTCCCCAATTGCAATTGAACATGGATTGGGTTAGTAAATTTTGAAATGTATACAATTATAAAATAACGGAGCAGTGTGTAATAATAATTGTATTTATTTTTTGCTCGTCGGCATTGTCTCTTCCTTTTTAAATGTTCTGTTTATTTTTGCTACTGTTACATTACTGCTTTTTAATTTATAATTTTGTCATTGTAGGTATGTCTTTGCTTGAAAGACTAATGACCCATAATCCTTTGTATGGAAAAGCTACTGGGGCTTATAACCCTGAGTTTGTTACCAAGCTTCTATTGAACTACAGGTTTGTCAGTGTTTCGTAAAATAAAGATGCCTTTCTGTTGGCAGAACCGTTTTATGAGCCTGAAATCTCACTTTACCAGCAACAATGTTTCATTATTGCTTATAATTATTGAAAGTGTTTGTGTGGTCTTTAAGTACAAAACTGTGTAGATAAATTTTGCCACTTTTTTGGGAGAAAATATCGGTCCAAAGATCTATTTTGTATTAATACTGCAACAAGTATTTTATTTTCAGAAAGGCCTGTAAAACGCTTGCAAGGTGGCATACAGTTTAAAGTAGTGTTGCAGAAATTCCTACTAGCTATACTGAAGTGCAGTCATACTTCTATTTTTTTTTTTCTTTTTCTTTTGTTTTTTTTACTTTCCTAACAAATTTTAATTTTAAAATATATTTAGCATGATGTGAATGCAAATGCTTTCCCTTAAGGGCCCATTCATGCCATGCCAGCACATTGAGGTGTATTATGACACATTACATTTAGGCAACCCATCCATTTGAACCACAACCATTGAAAATGACCACACTTTTAGTAACACAGCATACCTCAATAAAATGCACTGTAGTGTGTTACTACATGTTGTATTTCACTGCAACACCGACCTGATTTGTAGAGGCGTTGGGTTGCCATCCGTATTTGATGGAATTCAAAAATTGATGGCACCACAATGCAGCAACATGCATAAGGTGCCTTACCACTATGTGCTGGTGTTAACAAACCTTAAAAAGGCATGCAGCTATCAAAGCTGATGAGGTGTTTTTTTTAGCTGGGCTGTAAAACATTGGGGGCCCAGGACATGACTGTTAATGGGTCAACCCCCTTCCCAGTAGTATCGCTCCACTTTAAACAGTTATGCCTAGAGTTGGTCATATAGGTTTCTTTAAATTTTAAGTTGGTATTCTGGTAAAACATTTACATATCACTTGTCCCACAACTGATGAGCACAGTTGTATGACTCTCAAAGAAATAAAGCCTGGATAAAGATGACCGCCCTGGAATTTGTACAACAAATTAGCAATAGCAGTGCCTACATTTCTTCTTTTTTTTTTTTTTTTTCACTAAATTTTATTGGGTGAATATGAAAACACAATACAGCTTAGTAAAAGAATAAACATCTGAACATGTTTACAATAACAATTGAGTTGTATTACACTTTACAGTAAGATATAGTATCAATACGTTTATGAACAAAACCATTCGTTTATGTACGTACTTAACAAATATTTCACCATTTTTATACGGATGTGATAGTTATTAAAGTGAATATATTCATTTTAGGTAATGAGGGGGAGCAAATTTACAAAAAAAATGGTGTGAGGCCTCCCCCCAATCCACACCAGACCCGTGAGGGAGGACGTGACCTGGTATGGTTTAGGAGGGTGGGCTGCTCGCTTGTCCCCCGCCCCCCTATCCTGGCCTGCATGCCTCGGATAAGGGTCTGGTATGGATTTGGGGGGGGGCGGGCATCCCCCCGCCATCCTTGTGTTAAGAGGCAATGTTTGCAATGAAAAACAAAAGTCGCATGTCACAAGTCGGATCAGTTAATATGCTGATCTGACTTGGATGCAACTTTCATTTAATTATATGGGCTGAAATCGAACAGAAGTCTGATCAATGTAGTGCAGGAACCTTTTCCAAAGTTGGACTGACACAAGTTGGACAGATTAGGACGGCTCTCATAAGGAATCCTTGAATTTTAAATGTCATGCGACATGTGCTCTTAAAGTCGCAGCACATGTTACACCAGTGTGAACTGACCCTCAATGGCAGAGCTTGAGGAGGCAGAAAAGGCTCTGGTATATGAAAATCCAATGACAAGGGAAAGGCGAGGCCTTTTCTAAATTTTCAAGACTAATGTAGATGCTAGAGTAAACAACCAAGAGCAGGTTAAGAATGTAGGCTGCACTGTCTGCATGCTTGTTGTGTCATTGACTCAAAGTATTGGAGTACAGAAGGTCTCTAAAGGCAGCCTACTATATAGGAATCTTAATGCAGATTTCCTTCTAAGATGAAAAATACTTTGCGAGTCCATTAATTGTTGTCACTGATGTCCACTGTAATGCGTTTTCAGTCATGTTTTTTTAAAACCTTGTAAATGGTGTAAATTGGCATTCACAATGTATTGATGGAGCTATGTTGATGTAAAATCCCCAGCAACATTAAACAGATCCCAATGGGAATATATGCAGCATTTTTTCCCTTTCTCTGTGAATTTGTTTTAAGATTCCAACTTATGTGCTGCCATGTAAGCTGATTTTAATTATTTATTTCTGGTTTCTATATCAGGGACTTTAGAAAAACCATTATGTATTCTTGTTTTATTTGTTCAACTAGATCTCATCCTGATATCCTAACTATTCCAAATGAACTGTTCTATGACAATGAGCTACAGTCCAAAGCAGACCAAATGGTTACACATGCATACTGCGACTGGGAAAAGCTGCCAAAAAAGGTAAGAATTTCTGAAAAAGCTTGGCTCTCATTTATGGCACTCGCAATTCTAAAAAAAAAAAGTTGATTCAGTGCTGTGGATTTCTGCACACTGTTGTCCCCCTCTTTATTAAATCGATCTTTGGATGTGATTCTTAAATTGTATGAGGAATATTTAATTATCTTTTGTGCCAACAAACTATTATCTCATTCCATAAATATTACAGTTTAAGTCTGTTACTGTGACTTCTTGGTTAGAATAAGGAAGAATTAGAACCTCTGTCAGGTGCTATTGTTTTTGTAAGCCTGTTGGGGAGGTTTCCTCCCACAGCTACCGAAGCAAATCTAGACTTGCCATACAAATCCATCGGATTTCCGGGCAATCAATATGTCTGTTTATAGATGAGCGGATGTCATTTTGGTGAAATTGAGGTTGCCACAAAATTTTGCGAGAGTAAATTCTCAACTTTGCTAAATGAGATGTCAAGATAAAATATGCTTGGGGGGGGGAAACATTCATTTTTAACATTTATTTCACGTTTATTTTGTGTTTTCTTGGTATATTTTACAGTAGTTTTAGTTATTTCATGTGTGTGTTTTTCATTATTCATGTACTGTTGCATTTATATCTTATTTTTTCCCTTTTGTGGAAAAATGTAAAATAATGAGGCTAATATGTAGCCTTTTTGGAAGTGTTGAAAAGAGCATCCATAACCCCCAGGAACCATTTATAAAGCCCACTGAACCTTCAAAGCCTATTGGCTACAAATGTATTTCACCAAAACTTTGTTAAAATCTTCCCATTTACTCCCAAATTTCAGATTCCAGAATTTGAAATATCGCTCATACCTAATCTTGGCAGTGTACTGCTCTTTGGAAACTTGGTGGAATTGCAATGCTGCTTTCTTGTTCAGACGGACTTTATAAGTATCAGTTTGTTTTGTATCCTAAATAAGCCCCTTTTTTTTTTTCTTTTTCATGTTTAAGGAATTTCCGATAATTTTCCATGGTGTGCTGGGTAAAGATGAACGAGAAGGAAATAGTCCATCCTTCTTCAATGTGGCTGAGATTGTAGTGCTCATGTCTTATGTCAAAGCTCTGCTAGAGACACAGATGAAGAAAGGAATAGCAAAAATCTCTGCCAAAGACATTGGTATAATTTCTCCTTACAGGAAACAGGTACAGGCAATGAGTTTTACATTTTCTTATTTAACGGTAATATATGCTGTGATAGTTTTGAACTTTTTAGTGGCTTGCTTTGATGTTGAGTAATCACTTGAGTCATATGAAGATAAAATAATCAGGTTAAAGCAAAAAATTGGTGTAACAAATTGTATTTAGCAAGAGTTTTCAAACTTTTTTCATGCAAGGTATAGTTTGGAGTTGGTTTTTTTTTTTTTTTTTTTTTTTTTATTCCTGCAAGCACAAACCAGTCATCTCTTTACAAACCATTATATGAGTGCAAAGTGCAGTGTACTAAAACGCAGCCCAGCTCCTTATTTTACGCCCAACAATTCCATTGCCCTTAGTAATGTATGAGCTTTCTTTCTGTGTTGGAGCTACCATAGACGTATTATAGTAAAGGTCTTTCTATTTTTTTTGTAGGTGGAAAAGCTTCGGAAAGCGGTGGACAAGGAACTTAAAGCTGTTCCCGACATTAAAGACCTCAAGGTAGGACAAAAAAGCATCATTATAAAACATTGCAGCATATCTTATAAAAAAAGCATGTCCTACTATCCAGCACAGAACTGGTAATAGTCAGCCTTGGATATGTGCCCATATAATAGTCACTTTGGGAGTTGACTGTGCGAGGAGACTAATAAATTTGGGGTTTTTGCATAATAGGTGCTATGAATTATTACTTTTATTTAAACTCCTCAACATGTGTAGAAGCTTCTGCATTGAATAACAAGTATCATAGGTGCGGAGGAATACTTTGTCACACATGACACCAAGGCTGGGCTGATGCCAATGCAGGTGAGGCTCCTGCCTCAAGCATAGTGGTTCAATTTGGGGGTGTAGATCAGTTTTAAATCTTTTTGCCAGAGGACCTTGTGCTGGAACTGCAGGATACCCACATGACACTGGAGTGTTATCATGGGTAGTGGAAAACTACTGGCTGTATCTAGGCATTCTGGCGGCTCCTGGAATGAGATAACTTGACAGGAGCATAGTAGAAGTCCAGGGCAGAACAGAAACATGACCTTGGTGCAGAACCAAAAGATGGCAGATATGGAATCGGTGAAGACGGGCACATACCTTGTTGCTAGCTAATAGTAAATGGCTCTTGCGGGGGTGCACGATTTAAAGTGGAGGTCCCAGTACTGGTCTTCCTTAAAGCTGTTAAAGCTACAGAAAGATTAGTGACCGGACAGCTCCGAGTATGTAACCCATGGGACTGCCTATCTGGACAGCCACAAACATAAACAAAAAAAAACATGTGCCAGTACATTGTGGACAGGAAAAATGGAGCTTTAAATCGGCGCAATGGGATGCATTATAAACCAATCAGAAGCAAAGTCGAAACAGATCTGATAAAAAGATTGTATCCAAAAATAGAAGACAGATGGACTTGACCCAAACACAGGATCAGACAGATGCTGAACTGCTAGTCAGTAAGTACTGCCTAACTCATTTGAATGCGCCAACACTGCCTTCTAATGGTGGAGCCCCTAAATAGCCACAAAGAGGGAAAAGATGACACAGGTAAAAAAGGGCTGAAAAAACTGTCCTGAAAGGGCATGCACACCAGATTTGAGACTGTAAAGGAGAACACACATCAGACTCTAGACAAGTTCAAATATGCTAATCTAAAAAGTGACCATGCGAAAAACTTGGATTCTGTGTACTTATAGGTTGGATCTGTGGAGGAGTTTCAAGGTCAGGAACGCAAGGTGATTCTCATATCCACAGTACGAAGCACTGGGGATTATGTCAAGTTTGATAAAGAATTCAGTCTTGGTTTTCTGACAAATCCTAAGGTAGGTAGTCATAATCTTCTTCTTTTTTTTGTTTTTGTTTTGTTTTTTGTGACAATACGTTCAAAATTGCACCTAATGATTCTGTAGTATAAATTTTGGGTAATTGGAAATCTAGCCAATCATCGAAGTGTATCCCCTAAATATAATGTTGAAAGCCTAAATGCACTTGTTTTGTGTCATAGTTTATAAAATAATTGCTAAGAGTCAATGGTGGACTCTAAAAATATTATTTGATTTGCGTTTAAACTACTGCGAGCATAAAAGTGTGTGTGTGATATATATATATATATATATATATATATATATATATATATATATATATATATATATATATATATATATATATAGTAAAGTTGAAATTTCATTGCTTCGCCAAGCTGCTGCTTCAATTCCAATGTGAGTGGAAGATACCCCAGCATTTATATCCACGTAGGTGTCACATACATCTTATTCCAGCCATTATGCAATGTATAGATGTTGAGTTGAGGGGTATCTTAATATAGCGCGGTCTTACCCCGAAGGGTCCCGACGCGCATAGTTTCTGGGAAAAGAGGACCCCAGAAGCAGAAGCAGCACAGAGTGGCAGAAAGGGTGGAAGAGAGAGGCTACGCAGGGAAGGCTTGCGTGAAAAGCCAAGTCTTCAGTAACCCGCAGAAGACCGGAATAGTAGGGGCCTCCTGGAGCTCGACAGGGAGGCTATTCCACAAAACGGCACCCTGGTGGGAGAAGGCCCGACCACCACGCTGGATCTTCTTGGGCACCGAGATGTGGAGGAGATCTCTGCCGGTAGATCTGAGTGATCTAACAAAAGCTTGTTTATGAAAACGAGAGCAGAGATAGTTTGGGGCCAGGCCTCTCATTATCTTAAACATAATACATCCGGCCTTGTTGCTTGTCCAAGAATAGGATGGAAAATTAGCAGAATACCCCTTTTCTAATTAGAGTCCCATTCTTGGCATCGGTCTGCATAGGTGTTAATTCCTTGATTTTTTTTTTTTTTACATGGTTTAGGATATGAAATTACAAATCGCTCGGATAGACATGTTCAAACCGCAAAATATGTGAAAGACAGAAGGTGTTGCAAGGCCTCCACCCTTGCTCAGGGATGGTTGTTCCAATTTGGCATAAATGACCTCTTTAACATCTAGGGGAACCAGTTGTACTATTTGTTCGAAATGTGCAGCTCACTATCGTTAAAGGAGTGTGCCTTTTTACTTTAAGTAGAACTAAAGGCAAAACGGTTTTCATTGTAGATCGAGTAAGGTAGGGTTATATATAGATAGATGGATAGATAGACTTCAGCTCTGTGACCCGATCGTGGGACACCGGCGGTGGTTGGGTCCCGCAGCCGCAGTCACGGAGCTCAGGACCGGGTTGCGAGCACGACCCACGGCTGGGATCTTAGAGGGGAATGTACCTGTACATCCTTGTGCCCAGCTGTGCCATTCTGTCGACATACATCATCGTGCGGCGGTCCTTAAGTGGTTAAGGAACAGTGCTGAGTTTTGACCTGTAGAACTTACCCTATGATGGGCCATTTGAGAGTTTTTTTTTTTTTTTTGTCTACCTAATGCAGAGGTCTTTGCATCCCTTTTTACACTACACTTCATACACCAAGTTACTTTTTTTTGGGCATTGGGGCTCAGTGTTGGGTCTGAGTATTTCCACCACTCTAAATACAGGGTGACTATATGAGCTCTGCTTCTTGTTCAATGCTTTTCCTTGTGGATGTTTTGACAAAAGCCCAGCCTAGTTAACCCCAAACTTTTTTTAAAGCACTCCTGAGATGTCCTGTCTATTGACGCTGCTTGTCACCAATTCAGCCAATGTTGAAGAGTTCTAATAGCCCCCAGTATGAGCTCCAGTGGGTACTGGGAGTCAAAAAGCAGATGCTGATCTGTTTGGGTAGATTTCCTGTAGACCTCAATGTCAGTCACCAACCAACCTACTTGGTCTGGCTTGAGTTGCACAGGTTCACCTAGTTTAACCAATAGAAAAAGTTTGGTACTCTTAACTTGCTAAGGAATTAGATTTGTAAACGGAACAACCCACGCCCTGCTTTAGAATCGGTCAAATGAATGACAGCATATTGGATAGCCAGTTTAGCTGTTCTGTTTTTGCATGTAAAACTCTTGGAGAAACCTACCCACACTGTTGTATAAAATTAATACAATAGCACTCCTTTCAATAATGTAGAAACATATCACAATAAAATTATACAAATAAGTTTATATGATTTCAGATGAGACTGGAAATGGGTGACCATAAAACTGGTATATGTGGCAATATGAAAAAAGAAGGCAATTGAGGGCTAAACTGGAAAGGTTAGGCAAAAAAATAAATAAATGAATGGGTAAGGGAGAAACGAGAGAAACCAAGGGCAGAATAAAAGAAGGGAGGAAAACACAATATAAATACCCCATTACATATAAAGCAAACTGCTAAAGTATTCTGTTTAATTATTACTTTTTCTGCCGTGTTTCAGAGGTTTAATGTGGCTATAACTAGAGCAAAGGCCCTCTTAATTCTGGTAGGAAACCCAATCATACTTTCTGAAGATCCTTACTGGGCAAGGTAAGTTACAAATCAAATACGTAATTTGTATTTTAAAATAAAATCTATTGCTTATGTATGCCGGTGTGTGGCTAGAAAATGTTTACCATTCTGAAATATTCCAGGCCTACTGTAATAATTATTCACAAAACACTTGACGCCCTCCCTACCAATTCAAAAAGAGGATCTACCTAATACATTTCTAGCTTCAAAACGAGGGGCTTAATTACACACACTTGCTAAACATATGGCCGCATCAAAGACACTTCAGTAACATGCAGAGTGTAGATATTTGTGAACTTGGTAAGTACCCCCCACCATTCTGTACCACCTGTGTAAAGTTTTTGATTGACATAGCAGCTTCCATTTTTTTCTTGCACACTAACTATATAGAAGATTTCTTTCAATTTTGTTTTCTATCCTTCATAGCTTATTTTTTTTATTTATGACTGGAATACATATAAACTGGAAAATCTACAAGGCCATCTAGGAATGAGCTTGGGCCAGGCGGATGACCAGGGGGCCCAGCTACAGCTTTTGTGCTTCTGTAAACCAGGGGCCTGTCACTTCACAAGGGAGGAGGCATTTGTAAATAGTGTGTGGTGAGGCAGTCCATGCCTGTACAGACAGGGTAGATGGGGCGGCTTCCATGTGTGTGCATGAATGCACTCTGCATTAAGGTAAAAAATGTTCCACTACCAGTTTCCCGACTCGCCCAAAACACGTACTTAACCACTTCACATCCCGCCTATAGTAATATGACTTCCGCAAGGTGGCTCTGCCATCCTGGGTGGCCGTCATATGACGTCCTCGGGCCTCCCGGATGACAGGAGGCACGCTCCCGCCCCATCACTTGGGGGCTGATGCGTGTGCCTGGCGGCCGCGATGTCCGCCAGGCACCCGCGATCGCCATGAAAAACGAAAGACAAACAAAAACTCCTGCGCACAAGTGGAATACCGGACTTGCTTCCTTCACGGATAGGGGTATCCTAGTGGTAGATAACAAGAAGAAAAAAAGAAAGGCGCACCAGCCTCGTGCATCACCGTTGGATAAATTTATTTAAAATTAATAAAAGAATCCTACTTACAAACGTAAAAGCCATGCGTTTACAAAGAACCACAGTCGCAGCAATGCGTCCAAAACAAATCCACTCAAATCGGTCACGGAGGGATTGACAAAGATCACTGCTGTCTGATGCGTTTCGAAGACGAGTCTTCTTCCTCAGCAGTGTTCCTCTCTCTGACTACCCAATATATACACGCATATGCACACGCCCCTAGCAATGGACAAGGGGTGGAGTACCCACTGGTGTGGGCGGTACATGATCAATAAACCAGCCCACACTGAATGATAGTGGGTACTGGAGAGGGGGGGGGGAAATCGCCAGTTACAGAGCTAGGGACGTGGATCTGTGTGTGTGTAAACACACAGATCCATGTCCTGTCAGGGAGAGGAGACCGATGGTGTGTCCCTTGTACATAGGGACAACCATCGGTCACCTACCCTAGTCAGTCAGTCCCCTCCCCCCACAGTTAGAATCACTCCCTAGGGAACACATTTAACCCATTGATTGCCCCCTAGTGTTAACCCCTTCCCTGCCAGTCACATTTATACAGTAATCTGTGCATATTTATTGCACTGTTCGCTGTATAAATGTGAATGATCCCAAAATAGTGTCAAAAGTGTCCGATCTGCTGCTGCAATATCGCAGTCCTGCCAAAAATCGCAGATAACCGCCATTACTAGTAAAAAAAAAATATGCCATAAAACTATCCCCTATTTTGTAGACGCTATAACGCTTTGCGCAAAACAATCAATATACGCTTATTGCGATCTTTATTTTTTACCAAAAATATGTAGAATACGTATTTGTCTAAACTGAGAAAAAATTAGCTTTTTAAAAAAAAAAAATGGGATATTCTAGCAAAAAGTACAAAATATTGTTTTTTTTTTCAAAATTGTCACGATTTATTTTTGTTTATAGCGCAAAAAATAAAAATCGCAGCGGTGATCAAATCCTACCAAAAGAAAGCTCTATTTGTGGGGAAAAAAGGACGTCAATATTGTTAGGGAGCGCAATTTTCATTCAAAGCGTGACAGTGCTGAAAGCTGAAAATTGGCCTGGGCAGGAAGTGGGTGAAAATGCCCGGTATTGAAGTGGTTAAACCATCTTTCGATCCAGCACTGTGCTCTGCAGCAGTGCTGGTCTCTTCCTCCTCGCACAGGACAGATGAAGAGCAACGGAAGCCATTGGCTCTTGCTGCTGTCAATCAAATCTTGTGAGGAGAGAGCAGGGCCAATTTGTATCTGTCTATGGACACAAGCAGCCCAGCTCAGGAGCACTTCCACACGTGTGCTGTCTGTCTCTAAAACGTCTGCATTTCAATCACTTGGTAATCTAGATCAGAGACCATTATACATGCAGAGAAACTGGGTTTGTAAAATCAGACATTTACAGTTGTCTTCAAAACTGTAAATGTCCCTTTTTTTTAAATCCTGGCTAATTTCTATGTACTTTTATTAAAGGATATTTTTAAGAAATATATTTGTTTCTTTCAATTTGTCTTTAAAGTGACATTTTAAAGGTTAATAAAAAACAAAAACAAACGTGTCATACTTTCCTACCCTGTGCAGGGGTTTTACACACAGAGCCGCCTCCCTTTTGGGTCCCCTGCCGGTGCTTTTGGCTCCTCCTCTTCAGCTAGTACCCCCAATATCAAGCTCCATGCTCTGGGGGCACTGGTGCGTGCTCGCTCAATAAGACACACAGAGCCGTGGCTCTGCCCTACCCCCAGCTCTCATCATTGGCTCACTGGCTGTCTCAGCCAATGATGCACATTGCTGGATCGAGAGGGAGCTCAAGTAAGTATAAGGGGGGGCACTGCACACAGAAGGTTTTTTACCTTCATGCATGAAGGTAAAAAACCTTGCATCTTTAAAACCACTTGAAGGTTTAGCTAGTTACAACTTGCATTAGCATTTTCACATTGTTTAAGCTAAATGTTCTCTCAACCATAGACCTTAGTTTTGTATTCTCTTCACATGAGACTGCTGCCCAAAAATTCAAATGTAGTGTGGTGTTTTTTGTTTTTTCTAGGTTTATGAAATTCTGTTCTGAGAAGGGAGGCAGCACTGGCGTCCAAAATGATATCCTTGAAGATATTAACGAATTGGAGTTTGCAGAGATTTTTAAACACCTTACTGTCAATGAGCCAGCAGCTGGTAAGCATGGGCAAAGTGGTCAAAAGACCCACAGTTCCTCTAGCTTTGTCTACGTTTTAGTTTTTATTTTATTTTCCTTCTACATAATCCTATGCCACATCATATGAAAACAACAACCCAGGTAGGCTTTAAAACAGCCGCAAGAAGTATGTGATCTGATATGAAATGTAAACACTTGCGGATTACAGCCCATTTTACTCAAGTCAGTGGCGGAACTACCAGGGTCGCAGCAGTCACACTTGCCCCTGATCTCATCCCTCTGCCCCTGATCCCATTCCTCACCCTCCCACCATCCCTCTGCCACTGATCCCATCCCCACCATCCCTCTGCCACTGATCCCATCCCCCTCCCCCACTGCCACTGATCGCACATCCCCCCCCCCCTCCCACCACTGATCCCATCACCACCCCCCAGCAGCATCAGTACTGCCACTGATTCCAAGGGGGCACTCAGGAGAATGAAGAAAGGCACTCTCGAGGTACTGGATTAGTATATCTTCTAGATTGCTCCCTTACATCCTCCAAAATGCCCCCTAGTAATGTCTGTGGCAGAACTACCAGGGTCTTAAAGGTCTCACTTGCGACTGGACCATGCTGTTCCACCACCATGTGGGGGCCTCAAGATGGCAGGAGGTGGCCCACTTGAGAACATGAGAAAGGGCCCCAAGATGGGTTTGGGGGGGGCCCTTGATGGCTTCTTGCACCGGGGCCCTGAAGGTTGTAGTTATTACTCTACTCTGACTTAAGTAATATACTACACAGCTGTCCCTACGAACACACTAATATGACTGCCCATTAAAGTTCCTACAAAAATATAAACAGAAAGACCTGATGAAGGACATAGCTATGCCGAGAACCCAGAAAACAGCCGTCTAAAATTCAAGTCATGAAGACAGAAGAGCAAATCTGCCCCTATGCTGACAGCGATTGTAAAGGCCTTAAAATGGTATTTAGTTGCTTTCTCAGGCTTCAGTACTTTCTAAGCCACTAAACCAGTGGTTCTCAACTCCAGTCCTCAGGGCCCACCAACAGGCCAGGTTTGCAAGATAACTGAAATGCATCACAGGTGATATAATTTGCTGCTCAGGGATTGCAGTATTCTAGTCTGCATCTCACCAAGGTAATACTTAAAATCTGGCCTGTTAGTGGGTCCCGAGGACAGGAGTTGAGAACCACTGCACTAAACCAATCCTTTAGCCAGTAAATGCAAAGTAAAGTAAGAACTCATCTGCATGCTGGTTTCCCAGGCGGTGATGACATGCCAAAGTGCAGTGATAGACACAGCACATGTCACACTAATACATGCATGCACAGTGGAACTAGAAGGATGGCTGGAGGGAGTAGATGGCCATCTTATGACAGCATTGATATCGGCTTGATTGTAATTTTTCCTTTGCTGATATACTGTTTTCGCCCTTGTGAGGCAGGATAAAGGTTGTCGGTGGAGCAACAAGTAGAGCGGGCCATACACGTGTAAGGCTCGATTCACACTAATGCGTTTTTTTGATGCATTTTGCAGAAATGCAGGGACATTTTTTAACATGGGTTCCTATGGAACATGTTCACATCAATGCTTTTTTGTGCCTCTGTGTGTAAAAAAAAAGAATTTCTGGCTAAAAAAAATCGAGAGAAAAGACGGCGTCGGGTCCCCCCCCCAGGTCCATACCAGGCCCTTGGGTCTAGTATGGATTCGGAGGGGACCCCCTACACCAATTATTTTTTTAAATGGCATGGGGGTCCCCCAAAATCCATACCAGACCCTTATCCGAGCATGCAGCCAGGCAGGTCAGGAAAGGGAGGGGAAGAGCGAGCGCCCCCCCCCTCCTGAACCATACTAGGCCGCATGCCCTCAACATGGGGGGATGGGTGCTTTGGGGCAGGGGGGGCTCTGCCCCCCACCCCAAAGCACCTTGCCCCCATGTTGATGGGGACAATGGCCTCTTCCCATCAACCCTTGCCCGGTGGTTGTCGGGGTCTGCGGGCGGGGGGCTTATCGGAATCTGGAAGCCCCCTTTTAACAATATTCAATACATGCATCCAACATCCTTTGGTTTACCTCATTTTTTATCCCCATCAGCCCACTGTTTCATTCAAAGTCCCACCTCCCTTCTTTTTTCATTCCCTTTAACAAGGGGGCCCCCCAGATCCTGCCCCCCCCCTATGTGAATGAGTATGGGTACATTGTACCCCTACCTATTCACTAAAAAAAAGTAGTGTTAATAAATACAGTAAACAGGTTTTTGACAAGTCTTTTATTAAAAATCTTCTTCTCTGCTTCTTTCTCTATCTTCTCCCGCATCTTCATCCTCCGGTCTTCTCCTCCCCCTGCTTCTTCTTCCGCTGTTCTTTTGTCTTCTTTGTCCGGTGTTCTTCCTCTGCCGCTGTTCCCGCTCCCCCTCCGATGCTTTGTCCTGCTGATCTGTTGGCGCTGATGTCCTGCATTACTTGAATAACGGCGGGGGCGTGGCAATCGGATTGCATCATTCGAAAGCCACGCCCCCTTCTAACACCACCGCCCGGGGCCTGATGGGTCCGTGACGTCACAAGGGGCCATGGCCACCGGATGACTTATTCCAATTGCCGCGCCCCCGCTGTTTAAGTAATGCAGGACATCGGCGCCGACAGATCAGCGGGACACAGCATCGGCGGCAGGAGCGGCGGCAGCAGAGGAAGAACACCAAACAAAGAAGACCGAAGAACAGCGGAAGAAGCAGCAGGGGGGGAGAAGACCGGAGGATGAAGATGCGGGAGAAGATAGAGGAAGCGGAGAAGAAGATTTTTAATAAAAAAAACTTGTCAAAAACTGTTTACTGTATTTATTAACACTACACTACTTTATTTTTTTTGTGAATGGGTAGGGGTACGAATCTATACTACACCCAAGAGCCTGGTATGGACCTGGGGGGGGACCCCATGCTGTTTTTTGTTTTAGCCGGCAATTCCTTTTTTTTTATTTATTTTTATTTTTACATTTAGTGGGAAGCCCGCTGACAACTGATGACTAAGACCGCTTTAACACTGGGGCAGTTTGCAGGCGCTATTGCGCTAAAAATAGCACCTGCAAACCGACCTGAAACAGCGGCTGCTGTTACTCCAGTGTGAAAGCTTTCGGGCTTTCACACTGGAGCGGTGCGCTAGCAGGACCACTCAAAGTCCTGCTAGCCGCATCTTTGGAGCGGTGTGTTTACTGCTCCTCCACCGCTCCTGCCCATTGAAAGCAATGGGATACCGCCTTGCAGAAAGGCGCATTGCCGACGGTATTATCCCTTTTTCGGACGCTAGCGGGGGGGGGTAAAACCGCACCGATAGCGGCCGAATACCGCCACAAATCCAACGGTATAAGCGAAGCTAAAAATAGCGGCACTTTACCGCCGCCGTACCTCCCGCCCCAGTGTGAAAGGGGCCTCATCGGTTGTTAAGGATGCGGGCCCCCTCCTTGGCAACCAGCTATATGCGGTGTAAAGAAAAAATGCAAATCGCTGTAAAATCGCGTGTTGAAAAACACGGCAAGCACCGCAAAAAGCACTGCAGAAACGCTCAAAAGCAACATACATGGGTGTGAATTGAGCCTAAGTGGATGGTGAGTAGCACCTTGCATATTGCCCCCTTAGGGCACCAGGTAGCACTACAAGCTTTAGGTGTATGTGGTTTTAGTTTGGTAAATTTACATTCATTCCAAAATCGCATTGTAAAAGCAAAGAAAAATTTGAAGTACTTTCGAACGACATTCATCCATTCATTGACTGTACAAAGAATGTTTGTACGAAGGTTTGTTCAAAAATCTACTCGTGTATAGCCAGCTTAAGTGACAGTGCTTGGATGACAGCGATGGCCAGCAGGCAGAAGATATTAAAGACTTTTGGGACTGGCATAGCATAGCTTCAATAGACGAAGATTATTTTGGTGATATTTCTTGTCAGGGCAAAAACAGATCAGCCATTTTTTACCCCTATGTTACAGACCTAAAATCTATTTTTTGTGTTTTATAAAGAGAAAAAATGTTATGGTTATTTTAGCCCCAGATAGTTAGGTGTAAATGCAAAAAGAGGAGACTGACGGTTAATATTGTGCCTTCCAACATGACTTCCACTTCATAAACACAAAATGTTCTTCCCTGAACTTCTTTTCTTATTAGGATCACTTGATCTTAGTAAATTACCTCTTTTCAAGGGCATTTCTTTAACCTCTTTTTTTTTTTTTTTTTTTTTTTTAAATCTTTCTTTATTGAAAATTTTTTTCCTTACATAAAGTACAAGAACATTTAACAATGTTCGTCGTGCAACGACGGTAGGATATGATAAAATATAGAAGAGTACAAGAAACGAGATTTATCACAGTGATAGTAAGAGTGAATGAGAAAACATCAGTACAGGGTCGTCTCTTCTCCGAGGCCACCCGGATTGGAGCACTTCTGTGTCCCAGGAGAAGAGACGGCCGCAGTCGCCCTAGTAATAGAGGATAAGTCCAAACATGTATATGTCCAAAAATACTATATAGGTGATGTTCACATGGCTTAGTAGGGTGTAACCTACATATTGCTCAGTCAAGAAAATGTATAACTAAACAGGGTGCTTTATGAGATAGGCACAGCTCCGGACCAATTGGTCCACGGGACCCAGGCCTTCCTGGTCTTTTCGGCCTGACCAATGCTGCCTGCCATAATAGATTCGTAGCTAAAGTGTAGATTCACAAGGTCAATGATTTGGGAAGTATCCGGGACCCTTTCCGATCTCCACAATCTTGTGATACATAGCCTGGACGCTAGGAGAATGTGGGTTGTAGCATACCTATGGGCATAGGGGATCTTCTCTATGTTTATGTTTAGGATCGCCAGCTCTGGGGAAGGGAGTATTTCACGGTGAGTGACTCGAGACAAGAGTTTAAATATGTCTTCCCAAAATGGTTGTATAAGGGGGCAAGACCAGAGTGTATGTAGTAAGTCACCTTTAAGGGATTTGCACCGCCAGCAAGTGTCTGAGGATTGGGGAGAAAAGTACGCTAATCTGGCAGGTGTCAGATACCATCGCAGGGTGATTTTTTGGGTAAGTTCCCATAAGGCAGAGCATTTGGTGGAGGAATATATGGATTTCAGTGCTGAGGTCCATTGATCTGTGGAGAAGCAGCGATTTAAATCCGCTTCCCAACGCAAGTGCGAGGATGTTCTAAAGAAGTGTTGTTTGCAGTGGAGGCGGTTATAAAAATGAGATATGCCTTTTGTCTTGGAGCGAGCATTTGTAAGGAAATCCCAGGTTTTGGGCGGAATGGCGTATAGAGGAGTGGGTACTGCATTTAGGCAATGGCTAATTCTTAGGTGGGTATAATGCTCCCTGGAGGGGAGGTCAAATTCTTTTTGTAGGTCAGCGAATGGCTTGATGTGTGGCCCCAGGAGAAGAGACTGCAGGAAGCGTATGCCTTTACTAGACCAGTGTGCAAGTGACAGGTCTGGAGATAGATAGCGGAGAGATTCCAGAGGTATTTGGAATGGTGGTTTGGGGGGAATGTAGCCTGTGTGTGTATGATCATTTTTTTCCATGCGTGCGCGGATGCTTTCATGGTAGGGGGGAAAGCTGATGGGATAGTTGTCCCGAAAGGGGTACTCATTAACCAAGATTTCAGATCTGAGTGAGGGAGGAAGGAGTTTTCTATTTGTCCCCATAGTGTGGTGGGGTGGGTACGAAACCAATCTTGTAGTTGGGCTAGTATGGCAGCAAAATAATAGTCCTCCAAATCTATAGAACCCACCCCGCCTGCTAGTTTGTTTTTGATCAGTTTAGTGTGGGCACATCTGGGTTTTTTACCTTTCCATAGGTGGGTATTCAGGACATGTTGAAGGGATCTGAAAAAAGAGGGGGGGACAGGGATGGGAAGTGTCCTAAAGTAGTATAAAATTTGCGGGAGGCAGATCATTTTGAAGGCCGCTAACCTGCCCGACCAGGATAATTCGTGTTTCGCTATGTTCTGGGATTCACCTTGTATCTTAAGAAGCAGGGGTAAGAAGTTGGTGGAGAATAGGAGTGCAGTTGATCTGGTCAATTTAATTCCTAAGTAGGAGATATCTGTCTCTGCCCATTTGAAGTTGTGTTGCATTAGTAGTACGTTTTTTGTGGTAGCATCTAGATTAATGTCGAGTATAAACGACTTTGTTGTATTGACCTTGTAGTAAGAGATCTCGCTAAACCAGGTAAGTGTTTTTTGTACCTCTGCCAGGGAAGAAGCCGGGTTTGTAAGGATTAGTATCACATCATCCGCGAATAGGCTTATTTTATGTGAGATCTGGCCTATTTGTATACTCGAGATGCAGTTGTGTTCTCGTATGCGTGATGCCAGAGGTTCCATAAGGAGATTGAAAATAAGGGGTGACAAGGGGCAACCTTGTCGGGTGCCATTGGATATGGGGAATGGGTGGGATGTCATATCTTCCGTAAAGACTGTGGCCGAGGGGGATGAATATAGTGCCATGATAGCGTTAAGAATATATCCATCAAAACCAAATTTCTGTAGTACCGATCTGAGGTAGGCCCAGTGTACTCTGTCGAACGCCTTCTCCGCGTCCAAAGAGAGGAGCAGAGAAGGCGTTCCGGTAATTTCCGCTTGATGTATGATGTTTATCATTCTCCTCGTGGCATCCGATGCCTGTCTGCCTTTCGTGAAGCATGAATGGTCTTTGTGGATCAGTGTGGGCATTATGTCGATCATTCTCGCTGCTATAGTTTTAGCGTATAGCTTGATATCCAGATTTAGCAGGGATATCGGGCGGAAATTTTGGGGACAGGTCGGCTCCTTCCCTGGTTTGGGTATCGTGATTATAAGAGCGTTTAACATGTCATTTGGAAACGGAGAAGAGGAGGCAGCGTTATTAAATATCTCAACCAAGTGTGGGATCAATTGGTCAGAGAATTGTCTATAATATTCGCCCGATAGTCCGTCGAGACCAGGGGCTTTGTCAGCGGGGATAGAACGGATTGTTTTCCGTATTTCATGTTCCGAGAACGGAGCATTCAGATGTTTGAGTTGATCAGGTGTCAAAACAGGCAGATGCAAGTCATTAAGATAGCGGTTAATGTCGTCTTGAGAGGGTTGGGGGGTGTTCGGATCTGCATTCAAATTGTACAGGTCTTTATAATAGTCACTAAATGCGTTGGCGATGTCCTGCGGGTTCGTCAAGGGGGTGTGAGTATGAGGGTGGTACAGGTGTAGTATTTTGGACTTGGCGTGTCTACCTTTAAGGCGCTGTGCCATGCGTTTCCCAGCCTTGTTGGAAGTGGAGTAAGTGGTGGCTTTTAATTTTCGTTGGATACGGTCAAAGGAATGTAGTAGTAGTAGAGAGCGAAGCTCCTGTCTTAGGGACGTTAGCTGGTCAGGTAAAGGGGTGTGGGGGTTGGTTTTGTGGTGCGTTTCTAGGTCTGCTATCTGGGAAGAAAGTTCATCTATTCGCTGCGTTCTCTTCTTCCTATGTACCGCATTAATTTTCATCAGGATTCCCCTCATATAAGCCTTGTGCGCACTCCACACCACGTTGGGGTCAGACACTGAGCCGTCGTTTAATTTAAAAAATTCACTAATGTGGGCTGCTATCTCTGGAGCGTAGTCCTTGTTTTGCAGAATGTAGTTATTAACTCTCCAGATAAATGAGTTGTGGGTGCGTTTAGAATTGTCAATGGAAAGTGAGATTGGGGCATGGTCTGACCATGTGGTGGTGTGGATTGCGGAGGCAACAATTTTTTGTAGTACCCATTTGTCGGACAGAAACAAATCAATTCTGGAGTAAGAATTTTGGCTATGAGAGAAGTAAGTATAGTCTTTTTCTGTGCCGTGGTGGCACCTCCATACGTCAAGCAAGTCATGTGCCGTTAGTAGCCCTTTCAAAGGGGAAGGTCTCCTTTTCGCAGCAGAAGTGGAGTCTAAGTGAATATCTGGGACTATGTTGAAGTCCCCGCAAATTATGAGGTGGCCCTTCTTCACAGATTTAATGAGTCTGAAGATCTTGCGGAGAAAGTTAATCTGGTGAGTATTTGGGGCATATAGATTGACGATGGTGTATGGTGTCTTGCCGATGGTGCAGACCAGGATTATGTAGCGCCCCTCCTGGTCAAGGGTTACAGAGGATAGGTGGAAATCAACCTTGTCTCTAATTGCTATCAGAGCGCCTCTAGCTTTAGAGGCATAGTGTGCATGGAAGACGTGGGGAAACAGCCGGTTGGTGCAAAATCGTATGTCGGTTTGTAGTAGGTGTGTTTCTTGAATGCAAACAACGTCGCTGTGAAGATCTTGGACAGTTTTCCACAGGGAGTGGCGTTTAGCTGGGTGGTTAAGCCCGTTAACATTCAAGGACAGAAAATTGATGGGCATTGTATAAGTGTGGGCAAGGCTATGGAGTTAGGTCTGCACTTACAGTTAGTTGGTAGGTATCCGGTATGTCGTCAGGCGGGTCCAGATAGTCGTGGCTGGAGAAGAAAGGATCCGGGTCCTCCCACAAAGTGGATGCTAGAGCTGTGAATAGAGCAATATGTCAAAATGATAACAATACAAGAGAAAAAAAAAAAAAAAAACTTTAAAGGAAACAAAAATCTGGACACAGTCAGCGTGTAACAAAATAAAGGCGTGACTCTGAGGAGCATGCGCTATGCTAGCTCGAAGTAATAACTGTAGCAAAGACCACTATAACTGTGGTGCTCAACTGAGGTGGTATATAGAGGTGGAGCGTATCTCCGCTGCGACCTCCGAAAGGGGGTAAAAACAGTCTGAACATAGAGAACTGAAGTCTTCAGAAATATACTCTGACATCCCAGAGGCGTATGAGAAAAAAAGGTTGTTCGGCCCACCATAGTGGTGGAACTAGTGGTCACCTAGGTGAAGTTTTGGTCCAGGTTACGGCGTGCTTGGGTGTTGCTGTTGTGTGGAGGAAGAGGAGCGGGTGGTTCCGGCAATATACCCCAGGCGTGGAGCAGATTCAGGCCTGCAGTAAGGTCGTTGACCACATGCGATTTGCCATCTTTAGTGATAAGGAGTGTGGCTGGGTGTCTCCATTTATATTGGATTTTGTGGTTTTGGAGCCCCTTAGTGATTGGGTTTAGTTGTCTTCTGAGTTGGAGTGTGACTTTGGACAGATCTGGGAACATTTGCACATCAGTAAAGGGAGCAGGAAGGGGGGATTTAGCTCGAACCCCAAACATGAGATTCTCCTTAACGTGAAAAAAAATGCACTCTCATAAGTACATCTCTGGGGACAGTGGCAGCGAGATGGGATGGTTTAGCAATCCTGTGTATTCTGTCAATTATTAAATCTCTGGGTGACGCTTCAGGGAGTATGATGTGCATGAGCTCTTTAGCGTTTTTGGGTAGGTCAGCTGGTGGTATTGTTTCAGGGACCCCACGCAGCTTAACATTGTTTCTGCGAGATCTATCTTCTAAATCGGACAGCTTGATGCGCAGCCATGCTTGTTCTTCTTTAATGTCTTCATATGCATCTATGACCCCATTCACCGTGGAGGCACATTCAGTCATACCCCTTTCTATGGTCGACACTCTTTCATCTAGTGAGTGTATGTCAGATGTAACTTTTGTGAGGAGAGATCAGTCATTAGAGAGGATTGTAGTGATAATAGCGTATCTTTCAGGGTTGAATCTAGTACAGGCTGCCCTGAGGTGGGGAAGGACGCCATAGAGGAGTGCAGGGCCTGGTTTGAGGAGAAGGGGATGAAAGCCGGGGCCTCAATTAGTGCCTGTGACGTCTGATGCGGCAGCGTGCCAAGACGCATTTTAGCCTTTGCGGGGCTGCTGGTGAGGGGATCACACTCGGGGAGGTGATCGGAGCTGCCTGGGGGCTCAGGGAGGTATGGATTGTCTGGATCAGCGTCCAGAAGGTCAGTGTAAGAGGCCCGCTGGTCCCGCGGCGCGGCAGAGCCGGCGCCATCTTTGAACCCACTGACCTTCTCCGCAGGTTTAAAGGCAAACTCGGTCAGTTTCTGCGGCTTGTAGTCCGTGTATCTTTTCCTGGACATGATTCCTGTATGCAGGAGAGGTTCTGCAGCTAGGATGGCCGTGGATGGTGTAGCTGTGTGGGCCGTAGTCGTTCCGCTGTCGTCTCTGGGATGAGGAGCTCTCAACTTAAGCAGCCATCTTCAGCTCCGGTCGGCCACGCCCCCCCATTTCTTTAACCTCTTGCTGGCCACGTAACCTATGTGAGGGGGCAAGGATTGTGGGCTTTAACACGTTCATTGGCAGCAGCGCTTTCTGAGCTGAAAGCATGTGCACTGCGTGCTCCAAGAACAGTGACCGAACTGTCAAAGATCTCTTGGTCTGCAAGAACGATCTGGAGTTAGTGAGACCTGATCATGTGACCACTGTGACATCCAATCAGTGGTCACATCATCGGCTGATCCTTCCCACCCCCAGCGTACAGACCCTATTAAATGGAAGCCAGGGCTGGGCAGGAAGGGGTTACGGAAACCCCTATGGAGATTTTGGCTTGACTGTCGCTGACCCCGGACAAAAGTATAACTAGTAAAATGGGAGGGTAGGCAGAAATCCTAATCTACATACTACCTGTGGGTTAATGACTGTGAAAGTAATGAAACCATTGAATCTTCATGACAGTCAACAGACTATATCTGAAAGGAGAGGTCAGTGGTGACAACCTACATATTTACCTAATACAGGTTTCCTTTAAATGGCAGGCTTCACAAAAGTGTTAGTGGTGGTGGCATTACATAAATATTACTTAACCACCTGGCTTAGTATAAAACAAAGATGTTAGCTTTATGTGCCAGGGCTACTCACCACTTCCCTAGTTTGCTTCTTTATTATTTATTTATAACTTCATATATACAGTGTGTAGACCCTGGAATTTATTTTATCAAACCAAAGCCAAAAGATGTCAAATGCAAAAAATACCCCCTGACCATGTCATGAATTCAGACCTGTCTTGTGCACACTTCCTGTGTTATCTCAAGGAGTCTAATTAGTCCTCTTGGTTCTTTTCTTGGGAGTACAGAATGGATTAATGTCTGTGTTGTAGAGATGAGTGGGAGGGTTTAAGCAGTTTAGCATCAAATGAATGGGGCTGAGCTGACACCACTGTCTATTGATCTGATGGAAATGCACTCGGCATTTTTATAAATATTTTTTGTACCTGAAGGGTCTTTACAGGGATAAAATAGAGAGAAATTTGCATTGAGTGCAGCGGTGTATTGCATAGGACTTATTTTTATTTTTTACAAACCTTGTTATCTTTGCTGTACTTCACAGGGGAAAGAAGTGGTGAGAGTGCCGTGCAGCAGCAGGCAGAGCCAGCCTGGAGATTTGAACACTAACCTTTCACTTGCGTTTTACTCAGTACCTGCAGAGGACATCCTGACCTTTACTACTAATACATGGTTATGACATTCTCCAGCAAGCTATTATGTCATTGGGACTACCGATCTTCTTTGATGCAGACTGTCTTTTTTTCACATTTACTTTAAATACTTTCAAATATTTTTATGAACCACTGTAAACACTCAGGCAGATCAGAAAAAAGGGCTTAAAAATCAGGACTTGTGTATTAACTACATAGAAGAACATGCTGCAATATGGGGTATGTATACAAGCAACAACAATTGGCCTCAAGCTGGATACAGTAGCAATGGCTGTGTAGGAAGAGTTTGAGTTTCAGTGGATGAATTGCAGTGCCGTAGTGTTCCTCGCCACATCAAGTACTGTCCAGGACTGATCCTAATGAACTAAGTACGCTTGGTTTTTACTCCAGCTGCACTCATTCACAGTTCATCCTCGCACATTTGACATTTTATGGTGGATTAATTTTTTTTGTGCACGAAGGTGAATGGGTTTAAACCTAAACAGAAAAAAAACACACGTAGACTTATCAATTGACCTGCTTTTAACAAACTTTCCTTTTGCACAAAAGAACACTTTTTGTTTTGATGCCCATTTCTCCCCAAGTTCGATCCACAATTCTACCTCCTCCATGGAAGAGTTCTCTTTGTGCAGCTCCCTGGATTTATATGAGAGGCTTGGATTTCACCCACAGCACCAACTGCTGGTGACTACATTCAGATATAATGGTGCCTTTTACTCACCATATATCTGGAGGGTCTATAGACCACTTTGTAATGTAAACTATAAATGAACCATTTTTCCTATAGCATTTTAGACAGAGGTAGGCATCCCGCCTTGTTGCCACACTTGGTTTCTACTGAAACTGTTACTGTTTTATTTAGCCCTACACACTAAAGTGGGACCATTGTTTGTTCTTTATAAGCCAGCATTGTTTGTTTATATTAAATACCAAAAAAAAAGAAGATCCAATAATGGAATGCCCATAAAAATCTTGTAAATGTATTTTTCTTTTAACGTACTGTTTTACAGGTTTTTGTTATACCTTTTTGATATAACGACTTGTCGTCATATTGCCCTGGAAGAGCATAAAAAATACTTGAGATACACAAAGTAATGAGTCCTTTCTTAAGCCACTAATGATATATGATCCTTGAAGGCATGATGGAGAATTTGGTAAAAGAAAACTGGTTTACATGAATCCCCCATTAAAATCCATAGCTGCAAATTTTTGTGATCTATACCATGGCTTAGCTGACATTATTACATTAGGCCTGAGCCTGTACAGGGTAATCTTTTTATATTTTAGTAATTTTATCTACAGTCACATAATTAAAAGTTTAGCACTTGATGGGTAATTTTTAAAGGTATGACAGGGGGAAAAAAAAGCACTTCACTGATATAAAATTTTACTTGAATTGTAAAAACATTTGTGGAACTATTTTGCTTGTACTAGGATAATGAAATGTTAGCAGTTTGATACATTGATCTAGGTAACCTGGGAAATGTTTTTTTTTGGTTAACGTGTAAATTGTATGTAAGGTAGTGGGATAATTAGATTTTTCGTTTTTAATTTATTGTAATACTGATATTTGCAAAGCTTGCAAATACATTTTAAATTTTTGTGCAAATTTAAATATTAAAAGTTGTTACTTTCCGGAGTTACCTGTTTTAGTCTTTTGCTGCAATTGGAAGGATCTCTGACTTCTTTCCTAACATGAAGAGGGAAAATAAAACCTTTTCCTGCTCCTACAAAACACATTGAAAAGTTCTTAAAGGGGTTGTAAAGGTAAATTTTTTTATTTTTATTTTTTTTCTAAATAGGTTCCTTTTAAGCTAGTGCATTGTTGGTTCACTTACCTTTTTCCTTCAATTTCCCTATTAAATTTTTTTTTCTTTGTTTTCTTCGTCTGAATTTCTTACTTCCTGTTCCTCCTCGGTGAGCTGTTCTGGCTGACTGACCACGGCTCGGATGATGGTGGCAAGTTTACTGAGGCGAAACAGGAAGTGAGAAATTCAGACAAAGAAAAAAACATTTAGAAGGGAAATCGAAGGAAAAGGTAAGTGAACCAACAATGCACTAGCTTAAAGGAACCTATTTAGAAAATAAAAAAATTACCTTTACAACCCCTTTAAACCCCTTCCTGCCCACCCCGGTATCCCTTTAAACAGTTTGGAATGCCAGAGGGGAGGGAAGCATCAGTGATGTAAACCACTGTTGCAGACGTCGCCTGATCAGAAGTCTGTCCCGCCGACTGAATCTTTAGCCTGGACCGAGAGCTGTCCTTTGTGCTGGGAGCATGCACTCAGCATTTAAACATCAGCTGCCCAGCGACACATATGTGGGCTTTAAAGACCATACTTTTTCTGCTGCACATGTGTTGGGCAGTCGTAAAGGGGTTATAGAGACAATGTTATTTTGCCCATTAAGACATGGATAGAAACTGTGGAAGATATTAATACCTGGAAGAGGTTCTAACCCTTCCCTATTCTGTTTCACTAATTTTATTGCTTTTTTTTTTTTTTTTTTCTATATACAATATACCAGGGGTACTGAATTAAAATTCAAGGAGATCCAGTCGCCAAAATTTTCTTTGGGCCGAGGTCCGAATCTCAAGTCTGTGCTATGACTCAAAAAGATTGTAGTCGCTGTATGTCTATCAAAATATGAGAAATGTACAATTTCCTTAGCAATTCAACAATCTTTGTCAAGTTTCAGTTACAACATTAAACATGTGGACAGTTGGAACTAGGATAGCTTTACATTTGCTCTTGTCTTTGTATGGAACACAAACTTTTTTTTAACAAAAACAATATGGAAATCAATAATTCTTTAATAAAACATAAAAAGCACCTCCATTTTTCAAGTAAAAGAAATAAGCACCTTCTGACTTAAACAACTAAAGGTGTCAATTTGAAAAAGTGCACAAATTATCAGTTTTATTTCAATTTTTTACCATGCAAAAACCTTCCCTGAGAAAAATGGGCTTTTGCTTGTCCTGCCAGTAGTTTGAATCTTGGCTTAAATTGAGTTACGGCCATTCTCATGCACATATGAAGGTGCTCATTGGTGAGCCTGGAACGATACTTTGTTTTAATAATGTTCATAGTGGAGAAAGCTGACTCACAGCTGTATGTAGATCCAAACATGGTCAAGGTGTGTAGTGCTACCTTGGTTAGACAAGGGAAATCAGTCCCAGGAACAGTCTGTAGCCAGAAGTTGGCAGGATCAGTTCCTCCAAAGTGCTCTTAGTGCAACATTTGTTTGCAGGTCAATCATTTCTGTCTGTAGAGATCCCTCATCTGCCCACTTGAAGGTCTGTATCACCTCCTTTGAAAACACTCTGACATCTTTAATGAGGAATGGATTGTGGATGAACAGGAGGATCTGCTGTCCAAGACTAAAGCTATCAAACCTTTTACTGAAGTTTCCAATGAGTTTATTTATGAAGTCAACAAAAAGAGAAACATCTTTCCTTGAATCTGTTCTTTCACCTTTTGTGAAATGCAAGCACTCTCCTTGCAGATCTTCCTTTGAACAAATCCAGTTTTCTCTGGAAGGAGCGGACAGCAGTCATCAAATCACAGATGGAATTGTTCTTGCCCTGGAGCTTTAAATTGAGTTCATTAAGGTGTGATGTTATGTCCACTAGGAAAGCGATAATCTCCATTGTGCTCTCATCTTGTGAAAACTGTTTTGCATTCTGACTTTTGAGTTGCACTAAGAAAGCCGCTACTTCTGTTCGAATGGACCAAAAGCGTTCCAATACATTGCCTTTACTCAGCCATCTTACATTGTTGTGAAGTAAAAGGTCATTTGTATTTGCCTCAACTTCTTTAAGAAACTCTCTTGGTAAACAATGTTGATGGGATGAGGATACCCTGAGGAAGTTGATGAGTTTCATCATTGTGTCCATGATTTCTGCAAACTGGTCTGATAGAATGGCACACAGGACAGTCTGGTGAATGATGCAGTGGTAAGAAATAAGGTCAGGGTTGTCCTCTTTCAGTCGTGCCACGGCTCCCCTCCTTTCCTACCATGGCAGGGGCACCATCTGTGGTAACTGAGACCACTTTTTTCAGATCTATCTTCCTCAAAATCTCCTTAATGTTCTCATATATGTCTTGTCCTCGTGTGTGTGTGTGTGTGTGTGTGTGTGTGTGTGTGTGTCAAGTGGTGTTACACCTAACAGGTCCTCACAGAGTTTTTTTGTTTCTTTGTGTAAAAATCTTACATACACCAAAAGCTGGGCGTTATCAGTTATATCTGTTGATTCGTCAATGACTAAAGAAATGCATGCTGCAATCTGAATAGCTGCCTCAAGTTGTCCCAATACATCCTCTGTTAATATTTGTCTTTTTTGCTGCTGTTGATGCTGACAGTGGGATCTGGTTGATTTTTTTTTTTTTTTTCCACGCAGCTCATCTTTTTGTTTACCCACAAGTAAAGTTTCAGCAACAACAGCATTCAAACACTCCTTTACAAATGTACCATTGGTAAATGGTCTTTTGTGTTGTCCCAAAATCCACGCTACTTTAAGTGAACATTCATTTGCACGCTGCTGGGCTGTAAATGAATGTGAGAGGACTTTGGTGGATCTGTCATACTGGGCTTTCAGTTCCGTTATTTTACATGTCCTAACCTCGGAATGCTGTGGATATGTTTGCGCAAACGAACTGTGTTTTGTTTCGTAGTGATGCTTCACATTGCTACTTTTTATTAACGCCACGGTTTCACAACAAAGGAGACAAATTGGTTTTAAACTTCCCATGAGAAGAATGAACATTTATTGGTCTATCCATTCATCTTTGAAGACTCGGTTTTCAGTAGGGATGAGCCGCACCAAAACCTGCAAACAGACCTAAAGTTCACGTGAACTTTAGAACCCTATTAAATACAATGGACTCGAATGTTCGAAATCTAAAATGCTAATTATAAAGGCTAATATGCAGTCCTAAAAAGGGTTTGGGGAACCGGATCCTGCCCCAGGGAACATGTATCAATGCAAAAAAAAGTTTTAAAAAATGCGTTTTTTTTTTTTCAGAAGCAGTGATTTTAATAATGCATAAAATTTAAACAATAAAAAGTAAAATATTCCTTTTAAATTTCGTACCTGGCGGGGTGTATAGTATGCCTGTAAAGCAGTACTTGTTTCCCTTGCTTAGAACTGTCCCTGCACAAAATGAAATTTCTGAAGGAAAATAAGCCATTTAAAACCACTCGCGGCTATAATGAATTGTCTGCTCCCGGCAATGCAGAGAAAAGTTTTTGATAAAAAAAAAATTAAAAAAAATGTGTGGGGGTCCCCCAAATTCAATTACCAGGCCCTTCAGGTCTGGTATGGATATTAAGGGGAACCCTGCATCAAATAAAAAAAATGAAGTGGGGTTCCCCCCAAATACCCATACTAGACCCTTCAGGTCTGGTATTGATTTTAAGGGGAACTCCACCACGCCATTTTTTTAAAATTTGGGGAGTTCCCCCAAAAATCCATACCAGACCCT
Organism: Rana muscosa; assembly: GCA_029206835.1. Taxonomy (NCBI): domain Eukaryota; kingdom Metazoa; phylum Chordata; class Amphibia; order Anura; family Ranidae; genus Rana; species Rana muscosa. Next base: position 441,620,134 of record CM055117.1, read on the forward strand.
TTATCCGAGCACGCAACCTGGCAGGCGGCAGGAAAAGAGGGGGGGAGATGAGAGAGCGCCCCCCCCTCCTGAACCGTACCAGGCCACATGCCCTCAACGTGGGGAGGATGTCCCCATGTTGATGGGGACAAGGGCCTCATCCCCACAACCCTTGCCCGGTGGTTGTGGGGGTCTGCAGGCAGGAAGCTTATTGGAATCTGGAAGACCCCTTTAACAAAGGGGACCCCCCAGATCCCGGCCCCCCATGTGAATTGGTAAGGGGTACACATTGTACCCCTACCATTTCACAAAGAAAGTGTAAAAAAAAAAAAGTTAAAAAAACAGACACGTTGGTCCGCTCCTGATGGGGAATGTGAGAAGGGGTGGGTCTATTCATTTTTTTTACACTGCGGAGGAAGTTCCCCATCAGGTCTGCTCAGCCAATGACGTAGGCGGGGTCTCAGATACGAGGGCGCCCCCGCCCCCTCGTACCTCAGACCCCGCCTACGTCATTGGCTGAGCAGACCTGATGGGGAACTGCCTCCGCAGTGTGTAGGTCCGCTCAGCCAATGACGTTTCGAGTGGAGACTGCAGCGCTGGACATCGGATCGCCGCGGGACATTGGATTACATCAATGGAATGTGTGTTTTATTTTTAATAAAGGACTTTTCCAAGGTGTCTGTGTGGTTTTTTTTTTTGGTTTTTTTTTACTTTCTTCGTGAAATGGTAGGGGTACAATGTACCCCTTACAATTCACATGGGGGGGGGGCTGGGATCTGGGGGCCGGTTAATTGAATTTGGGGGGGACCCCCACGCATTTTTTTGTTATCAATGACTTTTTTCTATGTATTGCCGGGAGCCGACAATGCATTATAGCTGCGAGGTGAGTTTTACAGTAAATGACTTCTTTTTTTTTTTTTTTTTTCCCTTCAGAAATTACACTTTGTGCAGGGACAGTTCTAAGCATGGGAAACAAGCGTGACTTTACAGGCATATACTATACACACACACACACACACACCCTAGGTACGAAATTTAAAGGAATATTTCACTTTTATTGTTTCACTTTAAGCATTATTAAAATCACTGCTCCTGAAAAACTGCAGTTTTTAAAACTTTTTTTTGCATTGATACATGTCCCCTGGGGCAGGACCCAGGTCCCCAAACACTTTTTATGACAATAACTTGCATATAAGCCTTTAAAATTATCACTTTAGATTTCTCCCATAGATTTTTACAGGGTGTTCCACAGCTTTTCGAATTTGCCGCGAACACCCCAAATTGTTCGCTGTTTGGCGAACATGCAATGTTCGAGTCGAACATGAGTTCGACTAGAACTCGAAGCTCATCCCTAGTTTTCAGCAGCTACTGTACCTTCCTTTTCTTGGCACAAGCCCTATTCTCTGGTGCTTTTGCTACGGTTTCCCCCACACACTTTGGTAATTAAATGTAAAAGGGGTATTAGTGTTCCCCCTTGCATCAATTGCCCCTATCAGAGTACTTCATTACATTGGGTGCCCCATCAGACTACCCCCAAAAATCAGTTGCCAATGTGGGAGTACACCCTTACATCAGGTATTCTTGTCAGAGTGCCCACTTGCATCAGGTTTCTGCAATGGGAGGCCCCCTTACAGCTGGTTACGCCAATCGGTGTGCCTCCTTGTATAATTTGCCCCATTATATAAGGTTCCCCCATCAGTGCCCCCTTACATAGCGTGTCCTCATCAGAGTGTTACCATAAGTGTGCCTCCTTACATCAGGTGTGCCCATCAGAGTGCACTTTAAATTAGGTTTGTTCATCAGAGTGCCCCTTTACATCAGTTGTCCCTATCACCGAGCTCTTTTACATCAGTTGTCCCCATCACAGTGCGCCTTTACATCAGGTGTTCCCATCACTGTGCCCCTTTACATCAGGTGTCCCCATCACATTGTTCTTTACATCAGGTGTCCCCATCACAGCGCCCCTTTACATCAAGCATTCCCGTCAGAGTGCCTCCTTGCATCAGATGTCCCCATCAGTGTCCCCCTTAACAACATAAAATGTGCCCATCAGCTTGCCCCTAAACCTAAAATAAGGGTCATGCTGATGGGCACATTTTATTTTAAGGGGCACGCTGATGAGTATATTTTTAATGTGCACGCCTGATAGGCACATTTTATGTTAAGGGGCACTCTGATGGGCACAACAAGATGTGTCCATCAGTGTGCCCCTTAACAAAATATACCCATCAGCGTGCCCCTTAAAATAAAATTTGTCCAGAGTGCCCCTTAACATTAAAAAAGGTGCCCATCAGTGTGACCTTTAACAAAATATGCCCAGCAGTGTGCACGATACATTGGTTAACATGTTGCCCATGCCCACATACCTTGAATGCAGGAGGGCACAATTAAAACACTGAAGGGGTGGAAGCTGCGGGATATGGAGAACCGGGAACTGCAAGCAGGAGGAGGGTGGAGCACGCATGTGACGTCACGCCCCTACTCGCAAGGAGAGCCAGGACCAGGTGTTCTGCCGAACACCGGGAAGGAGGAGCAGCAGGGGGGCGGGGTACGCACGTGACCTCACGCCCTGACTCGCAAGGGTCCACGGAGAGCTGCTGTGGACCTGGGAACTGCGAGTAGCAGGGGGAGGGGCACGCACGTGACATCACGCCCCTACTCGCGGCCTGCGAGTGAGTCTTCTAGCGTCACTGGTGGCTAGGGAAACCCGCGGTCCCAGCAAATGCTTGCTAACATTACTGGCGGTCCGGGCAGAAGCGTCGCTGGGGCAGGACTCGGGCTGCCATTTAGTGACGGCCGCAATATACCATTATTTTGGAATTGTATGGTAAGTACATTGTAACCGATAACCATAAGAAAATGAAAGGGTACATGTATGTCATGAGACAACCCTTCTCTATTTTTTGCCAAATTTTTTTTACGTTTTTGGTTAGAGTGGAGTTTGAGAAAAATGCAAGGTATTCTGTGTATGGAGCCCATGCCAAGTAGGTAATCGCCTGTAGTTACTCCACTGTGTTGCTATGGCAATTTCTATAGTGACTTTATTGTAATATAGAGTTTAGGTAGTAACAGGATATGTGTACAGTGCTCCTTCCCTCCCCCTCCATTGATACTGGACGTTCTTTGCAGGAAACAGGAAATGGGTGGGAGGGGCTTGGAAAGGGTTTGTAGAGTGCTCTACATATTGAATCTGAAAAGAGGGAAAAGGCAGA